>JARHVA010001324.1:3410000-3547500 GCA_037957365.1 Torreya grandis
CATTCTTTCCATAAGAGTAAAAGTTTCATCAAAATCTATTCCTTCAACCTAAGCATATCCTTTACACACAAATCTGGCCTTATTCCTTGTGACTTATCCTTTCTCATTCATCTTGTTTTTGAAAACCCACTTAGTACCTATCACATTTTTGTCTTTTAGCTTAGGAACTAAGTTCCATGTTTTATTATTTTTTATTTGATCAATTTATTCATCCATTACATCATTCCAACTTTCATATTTTCTAGCTTCCATGAATGTTTTGGGTTCAATCATGGATAACAGAGTTGAGTCTTGTTGATTTTGATTGATCAACATTATTCTTCTAGTCTACAACCTTACACCAACATTTCCAATAATTTAAGAGTTTAGATGATCTTTCTAAATTCTTCTATATGGAGCTTTAGAGTCTTGTATTTCTCCCTCCTCTTCATCTTCATCATTTGTTTTAATAGATAACTCATCATTATTTGAAACAACATTTTGAATTGAATCAATTACTTGCAATTTTGGCTTCTTGACTCTACTTGTCACATCTACCCTTACATTTGAACTTTTAACAATCTTGTGAAGTCTCTTGTTGAAACACCTATAGGTAATACTAATAGAATAGTAACCTAATAATATTCCCTCATCAAAACTTGAATCAAATTTTCCAAGATTCTCTTCATCTCTTTTGATGAAGCACCTTGTCCCAAACACTCTAAAATGTTTGGCATTAGTTGCTCTATTCTTCCAAAACTCATAATGAGTCTTATCACCATTTATTCTAATTTGACACCTATTTAAGATGTAAAATAAGGTGTTAGATTCCTCTTCCCAATAACCATTTTATAGTTTAGAATCATGAAGCATGGTTCTAATCATCTCTTGAATAGTCCTGTTCTTTATTTAAACAACACCATTCTATTGTTGTGTTCTAATAGTAGAATATTGTCTCCTTATCCCTTATCTTTCATAAAAAACATTGAACTCATGAGACCAAAACTCATCTCCTCTATTGTATCTTACACACTTGATCTTTAACCCTTTATCATTTTATACAAGCACTTTGAATTAATTAAATTTTTCAAAAGCTTCATTTTTTTTTTTAAGAAAAAATATCTAAGTCATCTTAGTAAAATTACCAATGAGAAGCGTGAAGTATTTATTATCTTGAATACTTTCAGTTATCATAGGTACACATAGATTAGTTTGGATCAAATCTAATGTATTTTTAGTGGATAACTCCTTAGACTCATATCTTCTTTTAGTTTGCTTACTATGAAGACATGCCTTGCAAAGAGAATGAGGAATCTTAGAAATCTTGGGCATATGCCTTACCAACCACTTTTAATTGATCTTTACCATGTTATCAAAATTTATATGTCCAAGGCTTCTATGGCAAAGCCAACTTTATTTTAATTGACTCAAGAATCACTCCTCCTTCTTGGATTCATGGAATAAATACATGTTGTTGTCTATTTTATAAACATTTACAACTAATTTTTTATCCTTTCTTAGTTCACAAACATCATCATGAAAATTTACAACATTTCCTTGATTACACATTTGGCTCACACTTAAAATATTATGTTTTAAACCCTCTACATAAGACATTATAAATCTTAGAATGACCATTATCCAAACTCACAGTACCTCCATGAACTATATTAGTATATTTTTTGTCACCAAATCGCACTGAACTAGGGTTGGTCTTCTTGAGAGAGATAAACTTGCTCTTATCTCCTATTATATGATTAAAGCATCCATTGTCTATGAACCATATTTTGTTCCCATCTTCTTGAGTATGCAAGGTTTCTTGAATAAACATTGACTCTTCCTTTTGTGGACCACTTGAATTCTACTTCTTTTCTTCTTGAACCATTTGATGGTGTCAATGACTTGTATATCATTTTTTCAAAATGCTCTTTTATAAATTTTGACTAGATGATCTTGTTGGTTACAATTTTATCATATAAGATTCCTTTTAATCTCTAGCGATAAATCATAATCCCTATATCTATGACCAAATTGATTGCAGGAGAAGAATTACCCATTGAAGACATTGTTCATATTTGACCTTCCCCTTTCTTGATCATTACATATCCATGAATTTTCATTCTTAACCATTTTTGTGGAGCTAAAATCCCTTTTATCCTCGGATAAGAGCACATCTAAGTAATTCATGACTTTATTTTTAAATTTTTCCTCCCTTTCATTGAGACCTTTAACCATCATGACCTACATATTATTGACTATTGATTCTAGATCTTTAACTTTCATATTCACAAAATCCATGCTTAAATTTACATTTGATAAAACACATACTAGTTTGTCTTGAATACAAGCCACAACCTCTTTTTTGACCATTGTACCTTTGATCACCTTTAAGTGGTTAAACTTACAAGAAGGACCTAATCTGATACCATTTATAAGAGGTATAATCATTGAGAGGGGGATGAATCAGTGAGCCCAAATATTTCAATTTCAATTCCAATCCTTTAAAACTATTAAAAAATTAACATATATCAACTTGATCAAGCAACATTAATAAGATATAATTCATTCATTAAATGCATATACAAGATCAAACATACAACACATAAATCATGGGGAATAAAACCCACTCTCAAGCCTACAACACATAGAATAATAATCCTATAAGATATTATAAACAAGATATGTGTCAATTCCTTTAAAATATAAACCTTGATCAAGTCCTCCTGACCAAAGGCCTTTAGTGAAACACCTATTTCATAAGGAACAACTGCCCCTAAGGAAGACCAAGTCCTTTAGAACCTCCTTTAAAGTGAACATCTCCACATTAGAATTGATTTATTCAACATATAATGATGGATCTTTAATTATCTAACCCTTTCACAAAATCCTTTTCTATCTCATACATTCCTCTCACATAGGTATGTCACAATATCTCTCATTTTTCACACAAACTATTTTCATATGTACATTGAGACCTCTTCACATATCCTAAATCTATAAGATCAATATTATGACATCATAAATATGACCTATAGGTCATACACACAATCCTTAATCTAATTTACTTATAAACCTATCCACTAGGCACACCTACTCTTCTCTATCCTTTGCTTCAAAACTCACTCATCACACACAAGCCTTGCTCAAGTCTTTACCAAGTCTTTTTTCAATTCTATAAATCATCATCTTTGATTCCATTATATATAGATCATTCATTATTTATCAAGTCCAAAATATTTCTTTGTTAGGCATAACACATGTTTGTACCCTTAAGTCATCTAACATGGGTCACACTTAAGCATAACTCTCTTTCAAATAAGCCTAAGTCACCTTTTAGGTCCTATAATGATCCATTCACATTTTTAATACTTATTCAAAAAAAATAAGAACACAATAATACTTTCCACCTCATGAACTCATGCCACACAATATATAGGTCATCCATAAGTACCAATAACCATCACAGTACCCTTTTTCTTAAGCATAATTTGCTCAAATAACTCTCAATACACATAGTCATTATGAGTGAACACATATTCAACTTCTTAAGCATTGTTCATACTCAATATAGACTGATCACAACTCCAAAATCCACATATAGAATCATTATTGAGTCTAAAACACTCTTAAATATCTAAGTCATCATGAAACATCAAAACAACATCAACACAAGCCTAATTACCCTTCTCAGATTATTTTTAGAATATGCGCAAACACATAGTCAACTTTGAATCTCAATATATTTGATTATACACACTTTAAAATGTTCAAATCTATATTTAAAAATGTACCTTGGATTCATATACAAATTTTATTTTTACACCATGAATAAATTCTGCATAGATTAAAAGATATAGCCTAAAAACTAGACACTAGTCTTTCCTTTGTTAAATTCAAATATTCAAATGTAAACAGTCATAGTTAAACATCAACCACTTTGCTCACATCTTGTGTTATCACATATTAAAATTAAATGTGTAAAATAAATATTCTTCAAACTTTAACTCATATTTTTCCAATTTCTGATTGTTAAACTTTGAATAGTTAACCACATATCGTATAATCTTGCATTCTTGCAATCTTGACCCAATGCACATTGTCAATATCTATGGGATTATCCTTTCTTTAACAATGATATATAACTATCACTTTTACCTCTTTATTTAATTCACACCATTTATCTTGATTATTATGAACACCTAATCACTATTTATCCTTATAAGAATCTCAATCTTTATCTTTTCTCAATGTTAAACATTTAACACTTGGCAACATCTTGTTTCATCTTGACATCTTGGAAAAAACATACTCCATAAATCATTTTGTAAGGAGCTCAATCTTTAATCAGTTTAAGAATCAAACACTTTAAACCATTTTACCTACTATGAACCATATATCTATATGTATGAACATGTATGAACATGTATGAACGATTAGATCTTCATTTGGTTCTGATCTTTAACATCATGCAAAATAGACTAAGTATGGGGACCATTGTTATCTACCTGGAAGGCCAGCTTCGGACCTCAACAACTTTTTATTCACTTAGTCACATGATCTTAAATTTGGATCATATGATATATTCACATAGGATAATCCAAACATGTATTAATAATCTTATAAAACTTTTAGATATGAAAGATATAACACCATTAATATGATCACTCATATTTTTCTACCACAGAGCCATGTCAAGAACTTGTCCAGCAGGCCAACTTTGCACATTCATATCTTTTTTGTGATTCATTACATGGCCTAAAATTTAGTGCATATCAACTAGGAACAAAAATAAATAAACCCATATGATCAAATTTTCTTGAAACATCCACATGTGTGAGATATGAATACATCAAAATGCTTACTTGACTCTTCTTGCCACATTGAAAATTTGGCTAAGTATGGGAAAACATTGTCAAACTGCTTGAGAGCCCAACTTTGAACTTACATATATTTTGTCTCACTTAGTCTAATGATTTAATATTTAGTAAATAATAACTAGGTATAGTATGACCAATACCACCTGAATCATCCACCCATGGCAATGGGGATATCAACAAATTGCCTACTTAGATTTTCTACCACTAGACCCAAAATGTCTAGATGAATACAATGTTCAACTAAATGAAAAAAACTCATGTAAAAAATCACTCAAAGCATATAAAACCTATTATATAACCCCTTACACATTCTCAATACTCCATACTCATCCCTGAACATCTCTAGCCATGTAAAAACTAAAGATCAACTATGCCTTCTTTAAGCATACTAGGAAAATCACCTTGCACACTTTGTCATTGTCACATAGACTATTAATGAAATTCATCTAATCACTAGGAAAACTCCATGAAATCAGCATGAAATCATTTATAACTCTCCATTAGTATCCCCCTTTTTCATTGATGTCAAAACTCATCAATATAAAGTACAAATCACCTTTCTTCTCTCTCTTCAAGCACTCTCATAATAGGAACTTTCTCCCCCTTTGAAACAATGACAAAGTGGGCACCAACTAATCTTGAGGAATTTAAAATACTGTCAACAAGAAAGGACCACATTATAAATATGATACAAACTCCCCTTTACCTTGATCCCACATTTGTTTTCCTTGACAACTTCCTCTTGCTCCATGCCAACACTCTCTTCAACCAAGCACTACAACCAATGAAGAAAGAAAGCTCAAAAATATTGAAATCTGATGGAAATAACCAAGAAACACTTGAAATGGAATCCCCTTAATATTTATGATCCATTACATCATTTGAGCATCTTCATATCTTCACACACCATGAAGAACCACCACACAAGCTTACTAGCCTTCTCTCTCAAGCTAGCTTTGGAGAAATGCTCTTGAATTTGTTGCTCCACCTTAACAAAAAAGCCTTATATTGATTCATATAGAAATAAATGACATCTAAACTTTGTCTTATATACTTACATGTAGACTTTTACAATGGTTTGGTCATAATATCTACAATTTACTCTTTTGTAGGCACATACTTCAACTTAACACTTTGATTACTCACTTGTTCTCTCAAGAAATGATATATAATAGGAATGTGTATAGTTTTTGAATGCATAATAGGATTATTTGAGATAATAATTTCACTACTGTTGTCACAATAGATAGGACAAGTTCCATTTTACCTTACCTTATAATCATCTAAAAAAAAATTCATCCACATGACTTACATGCAACAAGAAATAGTTGTTATATGCTCAGTTCCAATAGTTGATAGAGACAACGAGGCTTACTTCTTGCTTAACCAAGACACCAATAATTCCCCCATGAAGAATACCCCACCACTAGTACTCCTCCTATCATTAACACATCCTACCCAATCGACATCAATATATGATTTCAAAGTGAATTTCTTACTCCCAAGATACCATAAACCATATTCTATGGTGCCTTTGAGACACCTCGAGATATGTTTGACTAATTTCAAGTGATATTCTCTTGGATGAGATTTAAAAATTCATACAAGACCAAATACTTGCATGATATTAGGCTTAGAACTAGTAGAGTAAAAAAGACTTCCAATCATAGATCTATATAAAGTTTGATCAACTATTGGTGAGTCATCTAGTTTACTTAACTTGTATCCTGTGATCATTGGAGTACTCATTGGTTTACAATCCATCATTTCAAACTTACTTAGCATATCCTTAATGTATTTATCTTGTGAAATTAATGTCCTTTCATCAAGTTGATTAATCTATAATCTTAAGAAGAAAGAAGGTTCTCCCAACATTGACATTTTAAACTCAGTCCTCATAGTATCTTCAAACTCTCTACTAATATTATCATTATCATATCTAAAAACTAAGTCATCAACATATACAAACACTATAAATTGATGATGGCCTTATGTATTAATGTATAAATTACTATCATCTACCCCCTTTTTAAAACCTTGACTCAAAAGATACTTATCTAACTTATCATAGGAATCTCTAGAAGCTTGTTTAATACCATAAATAACCTTCTTCAATTTACACAAAAAATATTGATTACTTGATATGAAGTATCCTTCAGGTAACTAAATGTAGACTTCTTCTAGATTTCCTTTCAAGAATGCATATTTCACATCCATTTGATATACCTTAAAACCTTTTAAACTATCATATGCCAAAAAAAGTCCAATTGCTTCCATTCTTTCCATAAGAGAAAAAGTATCATCAAAATCTATTCCTTCAACCTGAGCATATCCTTTACACACTAATCTAGCCTTATTCCTTGTGACTTGTCCTTTCTCATTCATCTTGTTTTTAAAAACCCACTTGGTACCTATCACATTTTTTTATTTTGGCCTAAGAACTAAGTCCATGTTTCATTATTTTCTATTTCATCAATTTCTTCATCCATTGCATCATTCCAACTTTCATCTTTGCTAGCTTCCATAAATTTTTTGGGTTTAATCATGGATAACATAGCTAAGTCTTGTCGATTTTTATTGATCAACATTCTTCTAGTCTGCAAACTTGCACCAACATTTCTAATAATTTGAGAGTTTGGATGATCTTTTTGAATTCTTTTATATGGATCTTTAGAGTCTTGTATTTCTTCATCCTCTTCATCTTCATCATTTTTTTGAATAGATAACTCATCAATGTTTGCAATATAATTCTAAATTGAGTCAATTACCTATAATTTTGGCTTCTTGACTATACTTATCTCATCTACCCTTACATTTGATCCTTCAACAATCTTGTGAAGTCTCTTATTCGAGCACCTATAGGTACTATTAATAGAAGAGTAACCTCAAAATATGCCCTCATCAAACCTTGAATCAAATTTACCAAGATTCTCTTCATCTCTTTTGATGAATTACCTACTCTGAAACACTCTAACATGTTTGAAATTAGCTGCTCTATTCTTCCATAACTCATAAGGAGTCTTATCACTATTTATTCTAATTTAACACCTATTTAGGATGTAAACTTAAGTGTTGTCTACCTCTTTCCAATAACCATTTGAGAGTTTGGAATCTTAAATCATGGTTATACTCATCTCTTGAATAATCATATTCTTCTTTTCAACAACACCATTCTATTGTGGTGTTCTAGTAGCAAAATATTGTTTCCTTACCCTTATTTTTCATAAAAATCATCAAATTCATGAGACCAAAACTCACCTCCTTTGTTTGATCTTACACACTTGATCTTTGACCCTTTATCATTTTCTATAGGTGCTTTAAATTTCATAAATTTTGCAAAATCTTCTAATTTTTCTTTTAAAAAAATATCCAAGTCGTCCTAGTAAAATCATTAATGAGAAGCATGAAGTAGCTATTACCTTGAATACTTTGGGTTCTCATAGATCCACATAGATCAATTTGGGTCAAATATAATGGCTTTGTAGTGGATAAATTATTGGATTTTTATCTTTTTTTTGTTTTCTTCCCATGAAGACATTCCTTGCAAAGAGAATGAGGAATCTTAGAAATCTTGGGCATATGCCTTACCAACCCTTTTGAACTGATCTTTACCATGTTATAAAAATTTATATGTCTAAGCCTTATATTCAAAAGCTAAATTTCTTCCAATTGACTCAAGAATCACTCCTATTTTTTGGATTCATGGAATACATACATGTTCTTATCTATTTTATAAACATTTACAACTAATTTTCTAGCTTTTCTTACTTCACAATCATCATCATGAAAAGTTACAACATTTCCTTACTTACACATTTGACTCACACTTAAAATATTATTTTTTAAACCTTTTACATATAAGACATTCTCAGTCTTAGAATGACCATTATCCAAACTCAAAATACCTTTACCAACTATATTAGTAGATTTTTTGTCACCAAATATCACTAAACTAGGATTGGTCTTCTTGAGAAAGATATATTATATCTTGTCTCCTATCATATGATTTGAGCATCCACTATCTAGTAATATTCTCTTGTTCCCATATTATTGAGTATGTAAGGCTACTTGAATAAACATTGACTCTTCCTTTGGTGGACCACTTAAATTTTGATTCTTTTCTTCTTCAATCATAGACTTAGTCTTCTTGAACCATTTGGTGGTGTCAATGACTTGTATATCCTTTTTCCAAAAAGATCTTTTTTAGTTTTTGGATATATGACCTTTTTGGTTATAATTTTAGCATATAATATTCCTTTTTACCTCTAGAGAGAAACCACACTCCTTATATCTATGACCAAATTAATTGCAGGAGAAGCAATACCCATTTAAGACATCATTCAAATTTGACCTTCCCTTTTTTATCATTATTTGTTGATGAATTTTCATTATTAACTCTTTTGGTGGAGATGAAATCCCTTTTGTCCTTAGATAAGATCAATGTGAGTAAGTCATGACTTTATTTTTAAAATTTTCCTCCTTTTGGTTGAGACTTTTAACCATCATGACCTATAGATTCTTGACTATTGATTTTAGATATTTTACTTGCATCTTCATAGCATCCATGCTTGGATTAAAATTTTATAAATCACATAATATTTTGTATTGAAGATAATCCATAGCCTCTTTGTCAACCCTTATACCTTTGATCACCCAAGTGGTTAAACTTGTAAGAAGGACCTACTCTAATACCAATTACTAGAGGTATAATCATTAAGAGAGGGGGTGTATTAATGAACCCAATTATTTAAATTTAAATTCTACTCCTTTAAAAATATTAATAAATTAGCATATATGAACTTGATCAAGCAACATTAACAAGAGAGAGCTCATTAATTTAATGCATACATAAGATCAAACACACAACACATAGTTCCTGTGTGAAACCCTCATGGGGAATAAAATCCACTCTCAAACCTACAACACATAGACTACCTATCCTATAAGATATCACAAATAATATACTATTCAATTCCTTTAGACTATAAACCTTGATCAATTCCTCCTGACCAAGGGCCTTTAGTGAAGCACCTGTTTCACAAGAAAAAACTACCCCTAAGGAAGACCAAGTCATTTAGACCCTCCTTTGAAGTGAACACCTCCACCTTAGAATTTATGTATTCAAAACCTGATGATGGATATTTATTATCTAACTTTTCATAGACTCCCTTTCTATCTCATGCAAGCCTATCACATATGTATGCCACAATATCTCTCCTTCTTCACTCAAACTATCCTCATATGCACATAGAGACATCTTCACATATCCTGAATATACAATAGCACTATAATTAAATCAAAAATATGACCTATGGGTCATACACATAGTCCTCAACATATTCTACTTCTCAAACCATCCATTGGGCACACCTAATCTTCTATATCCTTTGCTACAATGCTCACTCATCGATGACACACAAGCCTTTCTCAAGTCTCCACCAAGTCTTTTTTAAGTCTATAAATCATCATATTTGATTTCACTATATATATATATATATATATATATATATATATATATATATATATATATATCATTCATGGTGTATCAAGTTCAAAATATTTCCTTATTGGCCATAACACATGCCTTCACCCTTAAAGCATCTAACATGGATCACACTTAAGTAGAACTCTCTTTTGAATAGGCCTAAGTCACTTTTTAGGTCCTATGATGACCCACTAACCTTTTGACACTTCTCTAATAAAAATAAGAACAAAATAACACTTTCCAACTCATGACACATGATCTATAGGTCCTCCTTAAGTTCTAACAACCATCATAATACCCTTTTGCTTAAGCATAATTTGTTCAAATAACTCTTTTTACGTAGAGTTATTATTATATATATATATATATATATATATATATATATATATATATATATATATATAAATAATAACTCTACGTACAAAGAGTTATTTGAACAAATTATGCTTAAGCATCTAACATGGGTCACACTTAAGTAGAACTCTCTTTTAAATAAGCCTAAGTCACCTTTTAGGTCCTATGATGACCCACTCACCTTTTTTAAACTTCTCTAATAAAAATAAGAACAAAATAACACTTTCCAATTCATGACACATGATCTATAGGTCCTCCTTAAGTTCCAACAACCATCACAATACCCTTTTTCTTAAACATAATTTGTTCAAATAACTCTTCGTACATAGAGTTATTATATATATATATATATATATATATATATATATATATATCATTCATGGTGTATCAAGTCCAAAATATTTCCTTATTGGCCATAACACATGCCTTCACCCTTAAAGCATCTAACATGGGTCACACTTAAGTAGAACTCTCTTTTAAATATGCCTAAGTCACCTTTTAGGTCCTATGATGACCCACTCACCTTTTTGACACTTCTCTAATAAAAATAAGAACAAAATAACACTTTACAACTCATAAAACATGATCTATAGGTCCTCCTTAAGTTCCAACAACCATCACAATAGCCTTTTGCTTAAGCATAATTTGTTTAAATAACTCTTTGTACACAGAGTTATTATGAGTAAACACACAATCAACTTATTAATCATTTTTCATACTCAATATAGATTTATCACACCTCTAAAAACCACAGATATCATCCTTATGGAGTCTAAAACACTCTCTAATATCTAAGTCATCATGAAAAATCAAAACAACATCAACATAAGCCCAATTACCCTTCTAAAGTTATTTGTAGAACATGAACAAACACATAGTCAAAGTTAAACCTTAATATCTTTGACTGTACACACTTTTATATCTTCAAATATATATTAACAAATTCACCTTAGAGTCCTCTAAAAATTAGTTTTTTACACCATGAGAAAATTCTACATAGATCAAAAGATATGGCCCAAAAACTAGACACTGGGCTTTCTTTTGTTAAATTCAAATGTAAACAGTCATAGATAAAAATCAACCACTTTACTCATTTCTCATGTCATCACATCTTTATATTAAATAAACACCATTGATATTCTTTGAAATTTAAATCATAGTTCACCAATGACCAAATGTTAAACTTTGAATAGTTAACCACATCTTATGCAATCTTACAACCTTGACCCAATGTGCACCATCAATCTCTACAGGATTTCCCTTGCTTTAACAATGCTAAAAAACTATCACTTTAACCTCTTGAATTTAATGTACACCATTGATATTGATCAATATGATTACCTATTCATCATTGATCCTTAGAAGAAGCTCAATCTTTATCTCTGCTCAATGTTAAACATTAAACACTTGACACCATCTCATTTCATCTTGATATCTTGGAATAAACACTCTCCATTTATTATTTTTTAAGAAGCTCAATCTTTACTTAGTTTAAGAATCAAACACTTTGACTTATTTGAATTACTACACACCATAAATATAGATGTATGAAGATGTGAGGCTATCTCATGTCCTTGCATCTTTAGATTAAATATACACCATTGATATTCTTTGAAATTTAATTTTAAACTTTGAATATTTAACCACATCTTGTGCAATCTTGAAATCTTGACCCAATGCACACCATTGATCTCTATGGGATTGTCCTTACTTTAACAATGCTATACAACTATCACTTTGACCTCTTGAATTTAATGTACACCATTGATATCAATCAATATGAATACTTACTCACCATTGATCCTTAGAAGAAGCTCAATATTTATCTCTATTCAATGTTAAACATTGAACACTTGACACCATCTCATTTCATCATGACATCTTAGAATAAACACTCTCCATCAATCATTTTGTAAGGAGTTTGATCTTTACTTAGTTTAAGCATCAAACACTTTAACCTATTTGAATTAATACACACCATATATATAGATGTATGAACACCCACAAGCCATTTGATCTTTGTTTGGTCCTGATCTTTAAGATCATGCAAAATAGACTAAGTATGAGGACCATTGCTATCTACCTGGAAGGCCAACTTTGGACCTCAACAACTTTTGCTTTGCTTACTTGAATGATCTAAAATTTGGACCATATTATCTCCTCACATAAGAGAATCCAACCATGTATTTATTATCTCATAAAACCTTTGCATGTGTAATATATAACACCATTGATCTACTCACTTAGATTTTTCTACCATAAAGCCAACTATGCCAAGAACTTGTCTAGAAGGCCAACTTTGCATATCCATATATTTTGTTGTGATTCATCGTATGGCCTTAAATTTAGTGCATATCAACTAGGAAAAAAATTAAACACACCCATATGATCAAATTATATTGAAAAATACACAAATGTGAGATATGACTATATCAAAATGCTTACTTAGCTCTTCTTGCCACATTGCAAATTTGGCTACGTATGGGAAAACACTGTCAAACTACTTGGGAGCCTAAATTTGCTCTTGCATATATTTTATTATGCATATTTACATGAAATAATATTTATCACATAGTAACTAGGTATAAATTTGAACACAATAATATGACCAACCTCCCCCTGACTCATCTACATATGGTAAAGGTGATGTCATCAAACTACCTACTCAAATTTTTTGCCACTAGACCCAAAATGTCCAGATGAAAAAAATGATCAACTAGATGAAAACCACTCATGCACACAAGAACTTAAAGCATATAAAACCTCTTATATGACCCATTTCATATGATAAATACTCCATACTCATCCTCAAACATCTCTATCTATGAAAAAACTGAAGATCAACCAAACCTCCTTCAAGCATACTAGGACAAGCACATTGCACACTTTGTCATTGTCACATAAACTATCAAGGAATTTCATCCACTCACCAAGACACCTCCATGACATCACCATGATATCATTTACAACTCTCCAATATTGTAAATGGATGGCATCAATCAAAAAATTAGGATATGAATCATCTAATAGCTTGGATCTTACACTATAGATTATAAAGTTACATCAAATTAGATAGGATGTGACATTTTAATAATAGTTTAAAATTTGGCTCAATAAACTTCAATGAATCATAAACAATTTCTATATGTAACCCCAAAGACACACTTTTTAAGATTCAAATTCACTTTATATTCATGAAGCCATTCAAATATTATGTGTAGTACTTCTAGATCCATGAGTTTTGGATTTGCCCAAAATATCATCAGCATAGTCTTCAACAATATCATGAGTAGTATCATAAAATATAATACTGATTTATCATTGATATTTATCTCTTACATTTTTAAATCCAAATGTCATGACTTGATAATAAAATGTGCCCCAATGGGTTGTAAATATTTTCTTGGATTGATTTTCTAAAGCGATCTTAATCTGAATATATCCAAACAAGCCATCCATAAGATATATCATCTCATAACCTATTATTGAATCCATAAACATATATATATATATATATATATATATATATATATATATATATGTATATGTATATATATATATTTGGTAATGGAAAATCATCTTTGGGAAAAAATTTAATATTTCTAAAATCTATGTAAATTCGAATACCAACTAGTTTCTTAGTAACTAGAATAACGTTAGAAATCCAATCTGCATAAGGAATAGGTTTGATAAAATTGGTTGCAAGTAAATTTCCAAGCTCAAATTTAAATAGGAGATAAATTTTTAGATGCATATTTATTATATTTTACTTAATATGTTTGGCATTTGGGTGCATAACCAAATGATGAACTACTAATGAGACATTTAGAATAGGCATATCATAATAAGCCCAAGAAAATATATAAATGAATCCATGATAAGAGTAATAATTAATTCAAACTCATCTAGAGTGAGGGATGCACCAAGATTTATTATTCTAGGATCATATGCATGCCAATATTGAATTCTATTATGTGTTCCATAATAATAATGGAACCATCATCTAGAATAATAGGTAAAGAAAGAAATTGATCATTGAACTCTGAATGTGGACTCTCAGATGGACCCATATATGAAAAATCAAAATAAATCTCCTTAGGTAATGGCCAATGAGATACTAAATGTGGATTCTCCAAAATTATATGCTCAAATTATTCATGATCTTCAAGATTGATTTTAGCACTATATGATAAGCATGGAGTTGTGTAATCCTAGGCTTATTATGAGGGAAAGCAAACTTCCTCATCCAATGGTGCTTGAAATAGGTTTTTACTAAGGGACTTGTCTTTTTCTTTACTTTTTCTCTAATCCTAAAGTGCTTTAAAAAGGTTCACTTAAGGATATCTATGTTTCATATTTATTTTGACCAAGGAAGTCCACTTATTCCCAAAGCCTCAACGCCCAAAGTGTATATAAATCCTTGATTATGGTCACCTATCGATAAACCATCTCTTAGACTCATAAACTTTGAAATAACTTCTTCATTTGAAAAATCATCAAAAGTGATATCATTGTATTTATGCTACCAATAAATATGGTTGGGATAATGAAAGGTAAGGGTAATAGTTGGAAAATGGAAATAGTGAGAACAAAAAAGGAATTGAATACATTAGTTTTGGAAAGCTCGTCGTAGATACTATAATAATATTAAATGTTGATGTTGGGCACATCATCATTTAATGTAAAAGTTACATAAATTTTAGGATGTGTGGGAACAACCCTAGGTGATTTTTATCTGAGACCTTCTTTATTTTAAGTTTTGTAAGAATAATAGGATCTAGTCTACCTAGCTATTTTTCCTCTAATCCCTTGCCTTTATAAACATAATGGGTCATAATTCTTTATGGGATAGGGTACATATTTCTCTGAAAATAAGGAGCTAAATCATCATTGTATAGCCATGACTCATCTTAGTGCTTAAAATCTTCTTGACTAAATGCTTTTCTTGGGATGAATGGAAGAAACTCCTTAGAGTAATATTCCACCTTCTTCTTATACCATTCCATCTTGGGTTGGCCATGGGATTTTGGTGATCTAGTAAATTTTGAAACATGAAAGGTGTCTTCCATACTATATGTATGGATACCTTTATCATGAATATTGAAATGGGATGAAATAATGGGAAGCGTTCCTCAAAAGAATAATCAAGGGTTTTGGGATCTAAATAATTGGATTGAGGTGGCTTAGATATTACTTTCTTGTCCTTTTTTAACATATTAGAAACACTAGGATAATAAGTATATTAAAGACCTTCTACTTATAGATGTTTATAATATTGATATGGTTACAAATCCCCAAAAATAGTAACCTCCATTCCAAAATTAGGAAACTTGATATATTGATGGAGTGTAGAGGGAACTTCATGCATCTCATGAATCCATGGATGGTCAACAAGGATATTATATGGAAAATCAAGATCAATTACATGACACAAGGTATTATGCATGACAAGCCCAACCTAGATGGGCAAGGAAATTATTCCTACTAATTGTCACTCAATATTATCATACCCCTTGTTAGTGATGGTAAGATTCTTGAAATCTATTGAATTATATCCTAGATGTTGTATTAGCTTCAATGTAACAATATTAAGGCCAAAACCATTGTTTATAAATACCCACTTGATTTTTTGTTGAGTAATTATGACTTTAATATATAAGGAACTATTGTGTAAGATCCAAGAGATGAGATATCACTTTGTTCAAATATCAGTTGTGATCTAGGATATAAATGTCCTACCAATTATTTAAATTTATCTAGTGAAATATTGATAGACACCTAATACTGAATCAATAGTTCATTCAAAATATCTTTATGGAGATGAGAAGTAAACAATAGATCTAAAATGGAAATCTATGTTGGCATTTTATTCAATTGATCCATAATATCATATTGCTTATTGATAGGTGCATACTTTATTTTAGATTGATATATAACATTATTAGAACAAGAAGGTGGATTATTATTAGTATATTAATCTACAAGCCCTTAAAGGGTGATTTTAGGCCATCAAGTTGTGACAGTACAATCTCAAGTGGGAATAGAAACATTAGAATTTGAAGTAGAATAAACAAGTCTTAAAATAATAACTCAAGAAGAATAGAGGGATTTTCATGTTGGGTGTTATTAGAATGGGAACAGGGTTTGATCATGATCATGGATACATTATGTTCCATGATATGTACCATAAATTTTAATCATATATGGTAGCATGGTAATCAATGTTGTTAGCCTAGGAACCATGATTCTGATTATGATTGTTATTTTGTTGATGTTGTTGCTAATCATGCTAATTGGTATTATGGTAAAGAAAGGAGTTTTTATAAATCCCCATGTTTTGACCAAAATTAGAAGATGATGCATTATTTTACTCAATTTTTCCTCTTTTAACCATGTCGTAGATGAGATGTAGAAGTTGCACACATATATGAATTACATGACATTTGACCTAATGATACTCACAATATTCATTATCCCTATATCACTCTAGTTTAGGTTGATTTTAATCAAAGGTTTTAGTATTTTTCCAACCAATCATATTTTTAGAAATTAACTTTTGAAATACATTCTCAATGGTCTCTCTCAAATTCAGAAATGGTCTTCTATTGAACCAATTCCTTGGAGGAGGCTACCTTTGCAAAGTAAGTAGTTGTGGTTGATGAACATTTTTTACTAAGTATTGTTTTAACATGCTTAGCTTATGTAACTCCATTTCCAACAATTTTTTTATTACATTTAATTTGTTTGGGCTTATATACCACATTTTTTATATTTAGAGTAGAATTTTGGTTGTGATTTTAAGATTGATTTTGTGAATAGATTTTAATTAGTCCTTTATCAATAAGATATTTATATATTTAGACACACTTATTAATAACATAATTTAAATTATCTTGACACTATAATATAAGATTAAGAGATAGTTTTGAGTTTAAATTCATCATGAATACGTTTATTAACTCAATGTCAAAAGTGCATGTGGAAATATACTAGCCAATGCTCACCATCATTGAAGATAACAAGAAAATATTTCACCTCCTCTTTGTTTGATAACACATAAATCAACCATGGTTAACTTATGCTCAAGGTTATGGGAAAAGCATTTATAAAATTCTCTGACAAGTCATTAAAATTTGTGACACAATATTTTGAGAGGTGCATAAACCATTCTAAAGTAGGTCCAACCAAACTCTATGAGAACAAGTGAAGTAGTAACTTAGTGTTATAGATTTCTTATTTTAAAGTAATAAAGAATAGGCTTAATTGATCTCTTGGGTCACATTTTCCTTTATATTTCTGAAATTTATGAATCTTAAAATGGGATGGAAAAGGTATCTAAAAAAAATACTTGAATCAAATAAATTTGAACA
This sequence comes from Torreya grandis, assembly GCA_037957365.1. Classification (NCBI taxonomy): domain Eukaryota; kingdom Viridiplantae; phylum Streptophyta; class Pinopsida; order Cupressales; family Taxaceae; genus Torreya; species Torreya grandis. Next base: position 3,428,066 of record JARHVA010001324.1, read on the forward strand.
TATGTGATCCAACTAATATTTTTGATTTTGAATTCTATATTACAATCCTAATATTTCATCTTTTATAGCCTACAATTCCTAGGAAAATAAGGTATTTTTGGAAGTAGGTGGGGGATTATTTGACTAAGAATAGAATTGTGTGTTTATTTTACTTATGGGGACTCTTTTTCCTAACCAATTAAAATTAGTGTTTCTATTTTTAGGATTAGATTGGTTAGGTGGAACTTGGTATTGGTTGTGATTTTAATAAGGAATGGAAATGTGTTGATATGTAGGAATAAATTGGTATTGATTATGATTAGAATATGAAATGAAAACACATCATTAAATAGGAGGAAGTTATTTCTTTTGACCAAGGAATTATTTTTGAGTGACAAGAATTTGTTTCTAATTAGAATTAGCTTGTTGGATTAAAGGAACTTGTTGTTGTGTATTAGACCAAATATAACAAGTATTAGAAGGAACATTAGAATAATTGTGTTGAATAATATGGGAATTATAAGGAATTTTTTTTCTCAATGGGAACCTATTGGGAATGAATTTAACTATATAATTATTGAATGGGAATTTGCTTAGATAAAATTTGGCATGTATGATTGATAAAAAATTGGTGAGGATTAGGGAATGTTTGTTGGATTTTTTTACAACTAGTTGTAAATAATCTTTAGGTGTATGTTGTTTAGGAATAATAAATGTCTCAAAATCAGGTAATGGATCAATTAATGAATCATTTTCTTGATGTTCAAGTGAATGATTAGAAACTAGACTAAGTAACAAGGTGGCAAGGTCATTGAACACTTTACCAGCTTATTGTAGTTGGGCTAACACATCTAGATAAACTTGGGGGGAAGACAAAAGTAACTCTTTCCCTTTCTTAGATGTTTCTTAAAAATTTGACATTTGAACAATTGGAGGATCATAAGTAGAAGAGGGTATATCATCATTCCACTTGGTAATTTTTATAATATTTTTTTATTATGATTTGTCAACCTGACGTAAATTTTCTATGGGAAAATTAAGAGGAACCTTAACACCCATCTCTAATAAATTCAAAAATACTTCATCTATATTATAAAAAATTTATATCAAATTGAGTTTAAATGTCATCATATATATATATATATAGTACTTCTTCCTACTCTATCTGGTGAACTTCTTTATCATGTGGATTCATATAATCCCCTTAATCATGGAGAGAATTGGGTTAATACATGAATGGGTTTGTTTGACCTTAAGTCCAATTGTCATCATAATCAACATTATAATCCATACCATTTATTGTGTAATGAGGCATATTAGAATTGAGTTTAGAATAGACCTAGATGAGAATGGGAAAATATGATGTTTGAAAATGACTAAAGAAAATTTTTGGACTTGAATAGAATAAAATGGTATCAAAATTAAAAAAAATTATTTGAGCAAGTCTCAATTTTAGAAATGACTTTAGAATTAGAAACTTAGGAAAGTGATTAAAATAGGTCTAAATTCACATGGTAAAGTATAATGGTATAATTTCATATAAGAGAGGTGTAATTTTGAACAAATTTGGACACAATATGTAAAAAATAAAATTTTTGACTTGGAACATGGATAGAGTAATGATTTTTTGTGTAAGTATAATATGATAATGTCATGAACTTTGGTTTTAACATTGGTTGATGGGATTGGTTTTAGAATATAAAATAAGTTTTTGACATGACAATTAAACATCAATACACAAGCATTATAAGGTAATTTAATAACTGATTTGGATGTACATAACATTCATTAAACCTTTGATATACTCATATTAAGAGAGGATTGAATCTTAAAGATTCATTAAAGAAATCATTGTAATTATTAGTGGTGTTTTAATCCCACCCTTATCTCAAAAAGTTTATAAAGTAAGGAAATATATAATGGGGTTGTTAACCTTTGTACCCATGCATCAATGAGTGATCCATGGAAAAATAGGTATCTAAAAATTAATCTAATATTAGGATATTCATGAGAGGCTCTTGTCACTTCACCACCACTTAAGTCATGAGGGTCTTAGTGAAGTGCTACCACATTTTGGGTTTGATTAAAAGTTTACTTGGATTTATAAATGGTCCAAACATATAACCCATAATAGGTGGCACGTATTCATAGGTCCATCAACAAATAAGTTAAATTTTGTTTCTAAGAATGATCTTTTAGGGGGTATCACACTTTGGCCTTGAGTATTGGAAATAACTCCTCAAGGTTAAATCCTCACACAATGATGTGTAATCACAAAGTCAAGTGTTCACAATGGTAACACTCCCTAATTTGTATACCCCAATCAATAAATTGGTTTGGTATGAATGCTAGGTAATGGCATCCTAGTTATCATGCCCTAAAGACTTGCGAGAAGGTAATGAAATTCAACTTGCATAACCAAAATAAAAAGGAAGGTATTGTCATTCTAATTCATTAAATTCCCAATAAAGGAAAGTGAATATCATAATAATAAAATATTTATTATTAAAACAAATAGTAACTTTACATTTCTATATCACCTAGAAGGGGAGAGCATACATGCAAAATATCCTCACAAAACACTCGAACAATAAAAAGAAATAAGAAAAATTGTATGAAATGAAAAATCTTGGAACATAAACAAGTTTTATTATAACCCAATTAAAATGTGAATTATTTTCAATACACCAAAGTAAATGTGATTAGATAATCTATTTATTTGAAGAAATCAACACACCCTTTTTGGAATCTGTAAGAAAACAAGGTAGGTAGTTTTGTTTGGTGGGTCTTTGATAAGTGAAGGAGGTTGATTTTATATGTTTTTTCAACTCTTAGATTTTAACACATAAAGATGAATTCACCATTTATTATGACCAATTCACCAATATTAGAAACCTATAAATAATATAAAATAGAATGCAAAAAAAAAAAAATAAGATAGGAAATTTTGTCGATTAGCTAGAATAGTTTCATCAATAGTAGAAATAATTTCATTGATAATAAAACAAATTTTCCAATAAGTAGTAAACTAAACGATTATACCTGAGATCAATTTAAATAATTTTTTTGATTATCTTAATGATTCCATTGATATTTGAATAAATTCATTAAATATAACAAAAATCATAATTAGAATAGAGAAGAGACAAAAAGAACAAAAATGATTTCATAAATTATTAGAGTTGATTTCACTAATAAACATGTCAATTTCAATAAAAGATACATCAATTTTTCCAAATTATATGTTAATTTTATTTAAATAGTTACCAATTTTATAATATATAAGAAATAAACATGAATGATTTCACTAATTTGTTAGTTGATTTCACTATTTGTTTTATCAATTTCACCAATATTTTAATGATTTTGTTGATTTATGAAACCTGCATAGGAAATAGAGAATAGAGAATATAAAATAGGGATGATTTCATCGATTACAAGACAATTTCATTGATTATCAAAAAAATGAAAATGTTTTCACCATCATGAAGTGAATTTTTTATTATGTAGATAAAAAATATGACATAAAAGATGAACAAAAAAGAGTCAAAATAATTAGATATTCTTCAAAGCAAGATTTCTAAATAGGATTATTATGAAGGTGTTGGTTTCAAGTCCCACTAGGCATGGCATATGTTTCATTATGATTCTTCACAAGTAATATTTTCATAAATCTTAGCTAATTCTATTGAAAATTGATCAAATGAAACATACCTGAGCCTATAAGCTCATGAGCACACAAATACTAAGACAATAATGCTAATATCAAAATAATTTAATGCAAACCTTCATTATAAATCATAATTGTTTGTGATTAGGCTCATATGTAGCATTAATAGGTCTTTGTCAATTATAATTCATTTTGAAACATCTCCTTTGAATATATGGACTAGTTGAATTAGATTAAGAATAGAAAATGTGATGCACAAGAAGACTCTAAAATTTGTCAGTACTTCATTATATAATTTGAGCATGTTTAATTATGATAAAAAGAAGTTTATTTATAATAATTTAAGATCAATGAGGACCCTTCATATTAAAATTAATATGAATGGTTTTAAATGAGTCCTCAATAATGCCAATGGATCAACACATGGATCACTAATGTGAACCCTTCATCTTACTTAAGATGAAGGGTGGATGCTAGTCTTTGAAAATATCAAAGGAGGATTAATATAAGCCATTAATTTGATTTCCAATATGAAGGGTGGAGAATTATCCTTCTAATATCTTTGTGAGAGTCCATATAAACCCTTCGTCTTATTTCCTAGATGAAGGGAGGAGAATCATTCCCAAGAAGGCATATGGATTACCCATGTGGTCCCTTCATCTTGTTTCCAAGATGAAGGATGAGAATGATTATAAAATATCCTAGAAGATTCATCAAGGGACCTCCATCTTGTCTCCAAGATGAAGGGTGGAGAATAATCTTGTATATTAATTCACTTCATAGATTGATTAACTCATAAAAGTATATTCCAAAAGATCTCAAGATCCTTTCTTGAATGAAAATGCCCCTTGGAGGGAAAATAAGAATTAATTAAGTGAAATGAAATTATAATTCTATTTTCAATAAAAATATAATTAGAATAATGATTTAGAAAAGAGGGAATTAATTTAATTAATTGATCAACAAAGGGGAATTAATGAATTAACTATAATAGATCAATTGACCAATGAAATTGATCAGAATGATAATTGAACTGATCTAATATGGTGAATTATCCCACCTATAGATGTGGTAAGGTGAATTCAAACATGTATGTTATATGAATATAATATTTTAGACCAAATTATGTGTAATTGCTTGGAATCATTCCATTTTTCAATTTTGACTTGGAAATGATAAAATTGGAGTGTCAAAACTTCTCTATTCTCATCCTATAATATTCCTTCTATGACCTATATTTAAGCTCCCTCATAATTAGAATTCATCCAAAACTTGAACTAAATATCTAAGCATCAAAATGGTTTAAATTCCCACATTCTCAACTAGATTTATAGATTGCTAGTTTTGGATTCAGCTATGAATAGTTGGAATACAAACAATCACTCCTAATAACATTAGGAGATAGGATCTACCAACTTAAAATGGTCATAACTTTTGCCTATGACATTGAAATGATATACTAGTTTTTTCAACACGTCTATTGTTTTGAGAGGAATGAAAATATGAAATTATAATATACTTTTGACTTAAATAAATTATAGTTTTCCTCATATAACATAAACTAAGACTTTTTCCTCAAGTTTCAAAATCTCTCAACTTCTTAGCTCATCACTATGAAGATTTCTGGATCACCCTCATACTTGATTTGATATTCTAAATGTATGAAATGTCTTAATAAAAGTTTCTTAAGAACATGAGTTACATCTAATTAGACATAATGGAAATATAAAATGTACTTGACTAGTACATTAACCAAATTCGGATCACACCACCCTAATTTGAGGTTTTTAAGTCCCTATAATCTTAATATTTTATATATTGAGAAATTTTCCTTCCCCACTTATTGACCCTATCTTGAACTTGGAGGTGTATATGTTGAAATACATTATCATCCTTGTGAATTTTTGAGTACACCCTTTCATTCCCCTTGTGTGGTTCATTTCCTTGTTAAGAAAGACCCATATCTAAAATTAGACATCTTGATAATAACTACACCTCATTATCTTTTTTAGGAGACATGTTATGAGTATCTTTACATTCTTGTTTATATTTCAAAATAAAGAAAGAAAACTTCCCACTAGCATTAAGCAATCGGTTACCTTGAGTAGAAATCAACAAGGAGAGATTATATTTACCTTCATATGAGTCAATGGTGTATCTTTCCCAGCCCTTAACCAAATGGTATTTATTGGACCTCCTCTTGAAACTAGTATTTCTAACATACATATAGGGGCTGCCAAAAACTATTCCATAAATGTCAACATGTGCAACATCTACAACAACTTCATAAATGAAATGTTCATTTATTTCAAACTTGATTTTGATTTTTTTGGATACCCTTATATCTAATCCATTATTAACCCATCTTAGTGCATAATTATTAGGATGATCATAGACTTCCAACCCAAGTGTTTCTACTAGCTCTTTGCTAATTAAATTTGATTGAGAGAAAGAATAAAAAAGAGTATAAAATTTAATCATCTTAATTTAAACTTTGATATGGAAGATTTTAGAAGGTTCACATTTCTCTTAATCATGATGACTATCAATGCATACATTTTTATAAATGGGGGTAAAACACAAATTATCATCCATGTCTACATTATAATGAATATCTTCTCCTTGAAGCAAATTCATGGTTTTTTTCTTCTTCTTATTTTGAAATATAAACTAGAATGTAAGGATACTTATAATAGGTATAATAAAAATATAATGAGGTGAAATTATTATTAGGATGATCAATTTAAGATATGGGTCTTCTTTAGTAGTGAAGTGAGACACATAAGGGGAATGAAAGGATGGACATAGAAATTCACAAGGATGATAATTTATTTTATCATATATACCTCCAATTTTAATAGAGTATCAAGAAGTGGGGAAGGAAATTTCCTCATTATATAAGTTCTTAAGATTTTAGGAACTTAAAATCCTTAAATTGAGGAGGTATGATCTAAATTTGGGTCCTAATGTACTATTAATGTGCATTTTATTTTTCCACTATGTCCAATTAGATGTAACTCATGTTATTAATACATTTCATACACTTAGAATATTAGATCAGATGTGATTATATGGAAAATTAGTATGAGGGTGATCTAGAGATCTTCATAGTGATGGGCTAAGAATTTGCAAACTATTAAATCTTGAGGAAACTTCCCTAGTCTCTATTGTATGGGAAAACTATAATTTATTAAAGTAAAAATTATATTCTAATTTCATATTTTAATTCCTCTCAAAAAATAAACAAGTTAAAAAAAATGACAAGTTGTCTCGATGTCTTATGCAAAATTTATTTGAAGTTGGTAGACCCTAGATCTTGACATTATAAGGAGTGAATATTTGTATTCTATCTATTAATATTAGGATCAAGGATTGGTAAGATCTAGAGATAAATTATAACATTGAAATTTGAACCATTTTGATGTTTGGCTATTTATTTCAAGTGCTAGGTGAATTCTAAGCATGAGTGAGATTAAATATATGCCTTATAAGGTATATTATAGAAGGATAATAGAGGATAAGGATCATATATATGTATCTATATGTGTGTGTGTGTGTGTGTGTGTGTGTGTGTGTGTGTGTGTGTGTGTGTGTGTGTGTGTGTGTGTGTGTGTGTGTGTGTGTGTGTGTGTGTGTGTGTGTGTGTGTGTGTGTGTGTGTGTGTGTGTGTGTGTGTGTGTGTGTATGTATGTATGTATACACACACACACACACACACACACACACACACACACACACACACACACACACACACACACACACACACACACACACACACACACACACACACACACACACACACACACACACACACACACACACACACACACACACACACACACACACACAAAGCTCAATTATATTTAAAGGAATTGGATTCACATTGCATATGTGTAATTTTGAGACTTTACTCTTATTTTTATCATTATTTCTTGGCCATAAGCGACTATTTTGAAGACTACACAACTGAAAAAGGTTGAGTTTAGTAACATTACTTCCTTCAAATAAAATTATTCCACTAAATATTGTAGAGGTAATTATGAGTGTACGAGTTTTATTTCATTATAAGCTCAAGAGGTAGAAAAGCTTGTAAACTATATAACATAGTGGAGATGAGAAAGCATGGCTTCACTCTTATTATATTTTTCTCACATTGATTTTATCTAAGGTATGTATTGTGTTATCTTTATTTGTTTTTGATGTGTTTTTTTACTTTAGTTTCATTTTTACATTCCTTAAAACAAGGCTAATACACAAACACTTAAGAGAGATCAATAAAAAAACAAGCATAATGAGATGTATAGGAGTTAGATTCACATTGCATATGTGTAATTTTGAGTCTTTATTATTATTATTTTTATATTTATATGATTTTTAAAATATAATATACTCCTTTAATCTACCTTATAAAACCTATATTTAATCTCCTTCATGCCTATAATTCACCTAACACTTGAACTAAATATCCAAGCATCAAAATGGCTCAAATTCCCATGTTCTTAACTAGATCTATAGATCACAAGTCTTGGATCTAGAGATGAATAGTTAGAATACAAATAGTATCTCTTTAGAACATCAGGAGATAGGGTCTACCAACTTCAAATGGTCATAAAATTTTCATATTCCTCAAAATAATAGGTAGTTTTTTTTTTTAAATTATCTATTTTTTAGAGAAATTCAAATATGAGATCATAATATACTTTTTTATTCTATAAATTATAGTTTTTACCTTGTAATAGAGACTAATTATTTTTCCTCAAGTTTAAAAATATTTAAACTTCTCATCTCATCACTATGAATATGTTTAGATCACCCTCATACTAGTTTTCCATATAAGCACATCTGATTTGATATTCTAAGTGTAAGTAATGTCTTAATAACTTGAATTAATCTAATTGGGCATAGTGTAAATATAAAATTCACATGAATAGTAAATGATGACCCAAATTTGGATCATTAAATCCTTAAAATTTTACATTGCAATTGACAAACTAAAAATATAAGTGGCATCATAATGGTGAAGTATAAAATATATTATTAGATAAGAATAGACATGATCAATTAGAAGTGATATACATCAAGGGGATATCATAAGACATGATGTAAATAATCAATCAAGGTTCTTCAAAAGTGATTTATAAATACTTAGTGGATATGAGATAATATAAACAAGTGGACAAGCTAAGTTTTATCAACATCAAGCACCTAAGATACTCCATCTAAAAATAACAAATTTGGGATAACAAGTGAAGTACATATATCATCCTATGAAGAATATATGAATGAAAAAATAAATGGATCCTACATTATTATAACATATTATCTAATCCTTATGATCCCTTTTAGAACTATCATCCTACCATGAATATTGGGTGCTTGTGTGAGAATATATATGACACTAGAAATGTAGGAGGATATAATGATATAGAACCTCCTAACCAAGTCTATTTTGATGCCACACCCCAATAGACCTTAGCTATATCATTAGGTCAAATATGGAGTTTGAAATTTGACTAGAATAAGAGAAGTGCCAAGCAAAGATCATGTCTTTTGGTGTGATCTTTAATTTTAAGATTCTATTTTACCTTTTGGTAATGACTTTTCTTATGATATATATTTTCACTCTTTTTATTTTTTTATATTACTCTTCCATAAGGATTTGGAAAGACCTAACATGAGTGGCATACATATCTAACACAGGATATATTATGCTTAGTTACTAGAGATAAGGACCTCAAGACCACGGTGTCTAAAGATTCCTAGACTTTACCCATATGTAAGTGTGCAATATTGAAATCAACCTATGTGCCTCAAATTAAAAGAAAAGGGATAAAATTTGGATAATATAATATCATCCATGTGATAAATAATGATATTATAATAACAAATATGCCTATAGTTGACCATAAGGAATGAAAATATTGTTTCAAAAGTGAAGAGCTTATGCTATGAAAAGATGATAGTCATGTCATTAAGGAAGTTTTTCTAAGATACATAGGGTCTAACATAATAATATTTATGAAGTCATTCAAAAATAGGTAGAATATTAAAATGGGTTAAATAATAATTGTGATATTAATGAAAACTAATATAAAATGTGATAAAAAGGTGATATAAAGAACCTGAAAGTGATGCCTAATATCCACTAGGGAAACAAATATTGATTTTAAAGTGATCAAAATAATCCCAAAGGAAAAACCTAAGAGGGAAATAAAGGCTAACTATAAAATGGTATAAAACCTTAAGGTGTTACCAAAGATCCACTAGGGACATAAAGGCCAATTTTAAATGGTGTAAAACCTGGCAATATTACCTAAGGTCCATAAGGGAAATAAAGGCAAAATATAAAAATACCAAAGAACTAGAACTGAACAAATGATGTAATAAAAATGATACTAAGGAAATAAAATTTGATAAATGAAATAAATAAAAGACAAAATAATAAGAAAAATATATGGTAATAACCATATCAAAGAAGAACATGTGAAATGTGAGCATATTTATCTTGAAAAGTTTATTTGAGTTTAAAACAATTTATGTAATATGTAAAAGGTTATTAATTTTTTCATCATGGTAAATATGAGAGATCAATAATCTAAGATAATGATTATGGGTAGCTTAAGATGCCCAAAAAACATGTATAAGAAAGGTGATGGGAATCTTAAGGTGTCCCAAAGGCTAAAATATAGACAATGCAAGGTGCCTTAATATGTGTTTATATAAAAGGATGTGAATCATAAGATGACACAACATGTGTGATAATAAGAGGATAGGCAATAAAATATGCCCTAACTTGTGGGATGTAGATGGATTGGAGTTAATATCAAGATTGGCATGCCTAGTAATTAAGTCAAAATATATGTAAATATATGTTACAAGAGGAAATGTGGCATCTAGGGTAATGTTAGGATTTTTTGAGATGTGGTATAAAATACTGATGTATATTATTGTCTAAGAAAATACCAATTGAATACACATGACTAAAAGGAATTGTATCGACCAAGTCAATATAGTTGGTATATATTTTATAATTAAAATGGACTGTATCAACTAGTTTAATATTGTTTGGTGAAGTAAGATTGAAATGAAGTGTATTGACCAAGGAAATGAATTTTTTTATAATATAAATATAATGTACTCTATTATCTAGGTAAATATAGTCTATTGGAATAGGAATATAATAGACTATATTGACTAGGTTGATACAATTTGGTGAAATAAGATTGAAATGGACTATACCATCTAGGTCAATGTAATCTAATAAAACATGAATAAAATGGAATGTATCATCTAGGTAAATATAGTATGATAAAATAATATTAAAATGGGCAATATCAACTACATTGATATAGTCTGGTGAGATAAATTTAACTCTCTCAACACATTTTGAGTCTTATATGGTGTAGTTGGTTGTAGATGGTTGTAATTGAGTGGTATTGGGTTGATCGATACCATTAGAAATAATTTATTTTAATGGTGATTTAGGTAGGTAGGAAGAGATTGAATTAGAATGGTTAATAATTTTCACAAAGGCTCTATGATAAAAATCACTTATTATATGTAATGTGGTAGGCACTTAGATTAGGTGTTCTTCATAAGTTGATTAGTTTACAAAAATTGGTTGAATTTGATAAGAGGTTTGGTTAATAATATTTTTAAGGCCTTATAAGGGTGAGATAGAGGGTGGGTAGACATTAAGTATTCCATGATCAGCATTTATTTATTTAAATTTGGATTTTCTAAAGACATAAAAATCATAAGAATGATTTGTGTCCATGTCATAATTATCATCAATGGAAATATATACTATAATACTAGGGACTTCACCTCCATAAGTATCATCATCATATATATTAAAATAATGGTATTGATTTTAAACCATGTTCTAAGTGGTGAAGGTAGGATCCTCAAGTATCAAGGGACCATACTGGTAATCTTTGGCCCCATTTTAAGTGTTATCATTTGTATTTCCATGGGGATATTCCAAGGAAAGGACCATATTGGTAATCTTTGGTCCTATTATAAGTTTCATCATTAGGGTCTTCACTCCAATAATAAGTATCATTAGGGTCATATTTAAAATCATCATGTTGATATTTTCCAATGTTATAAGCATAAAAATTGATGTCACTAGGATCATTATAGGGATCTTCATCAAGGAGAAGTTCATGTTCATAATATTTTCTCTCATTAGAAGAATCATCATAAGTGGTAAGATTATCATTGGCATATTTGGCCATGATAAAAGGTGTACCATAATTAAATCATGAGTATTTTCCATCAATGGTGGTTATAGAAGGTAAAAATAAGTGACCCATGTAAAATTAGAATGGTTTGAGGCTCATAGAAAAAATCCTAAGAGGGGACATCATGATATAGTAGACTAAAAATTAAGTTTAAAATAATTTTTATCAAAAGAATAAATATAATATCAAGTTATCTAATACATTAGGTTACTAAGTCCATAAAAATAAATTATATCAACTTAACTAATATAATCAACTAAAAAAATAAATGGTATCAGGAAAACTAATACAATATAGTAAAAATGCAATGCTACAAGAAGTAGGATATATATGAATTATATATACCTAGATAATGGAGTTATAAATACACATAACTATACCATGTTATATAATACAATATAAAAATACATAAAAATGGTACCATGTTGGCTGATACCATTCACATGTAGATAGATAAAGGTATCAATCTAGTTGATATAGTTATATTATAAAAGATATGTTGGTTTAGAAAATAATTTCAAGTATTTATAAGGTATAACATGAAATTAATCCAACCAAAGGTGCAATAATATTCATGTTAGGTTCACCAGAATGTATGCATAGGTTAGGATGAACTACAACTATTCTCTTTCTTGAAATATAATAGGACTCAAATAAGTTCAATCAAATAGATCATGTGATACTTGAATGATTGGGTAAGGACCAAATAAATTTTATAGATATAAAAAAGGGTGACCTACAATGTGAATGTAAAAAATGAAAGGGTTCTAAAGCATAAGCCTATGAAATAAGGACATATATATGATATAACTTTAATAAATATATATTATTGTTTTAAATCAAATTAATAATATAAGTATTGGTTAGAATTATTATAAATGGGTTAAAGTGCAATGGTAAACCAAATGGGGGTCTATGAAAACTAAAATTATTATGTCAATCTAATAAATCCTATGGATACAATAAATTATTCAATATATAGAAATCATAAAAAATGATATACATACAGTCATTCAATAAGTAATAAATAAATAAATGTCTACTATAATAAGTAAATAAAGGAAATAGTTCATGGATATAAGTACTTAGCTTTGGTTGGACTCATTGATGCTTTAATATCCCCCTTGGTTCTAGTGGAGCTTTACAATGGATGTTGTATGTTGAAGACATCCAATTGTTGGATGAAGGCCTAAGATATCCTTATATAAGAACTCACAATTAATCCTTTTATTGAACTTAAATGAAAACAAAAGATAATTCTACTAAAGATAAGGTTTTAATCCATTAGCTCTCTCAACTGGTACTTAGGGTAAACACATGAGTGAAATTAGAGTGAATAAATGATATATGATATATTAGGAATGAGATAAGACCATTATATATAGTGTTCAAATATATTTAAAAAACCTAAGACTCTAATTTGATGGTATTTGCCTGGACAATATAATTATAAGATGTTATCTAACATATAATCGTATTGGCTAGGCTGATATAGTAAAAATGTTAGAAAATAGGATAAGAACTATATCAGTATAGACAATATATTATAGGAATGATGAAGAAAAAATATATAATATAAAATAGGTTGATACCATAGGATAGAGGGAATCTAGAAAATATAGGTAAGGGGTAGATGTCTAGATAATTAAAGGAGGTCAAACTGATAGTAGTGGTGGTGTAATGAGGATAGAATATCAACATCTCTTGCAAGCCTTTCCTACCCCATTCCTAGTGTACCCTTTAATGTGTGCACTTATTTAGATTGATATGTCAACAATTTTTTGTAATATAAAGAGTAATTAAATCATTATGTGTGTATAACTCCCTTAAGCCTTTAGAGAATATAACACATATCTTTATCTTGGTTTTTAGTCAATGTTCAAGTTTTTTATCATATCTTTTTTATCTTAGCCATGTATTTTTTATTGGGAAACTTGACCCTCATTTTTTACTCAAACATCCCTTTTAGATCCATATTTACCTCATAATATATATCCATAGAGATACTCATACTATTTTAGATTACATTATTATATTTAAGATTAAACCCATTTTGTTTCGATGCATAAAAACATTTTTCCATGTTCTTATGGATACTAATATCAATATCATATATGTAATATTATATTTGTAATAGTCAAAACATTTACCCTTCCATAGAACAAAAATATCTTCATTTTTTATAACTCTTTTTAGCATGGGGTTGTCATCTTCAAATAAAAATGTTTAAATGAAGTTCTAGAAGACCTATGACTAAGTGTTTATCTATCTATTGCATTCATGATGCATATATCAAGATTTTTGGAAATGGGTTAGTGTACCTTTAAATATGTGTAATTAATACCTTGGTTTGATGTTTTTTCCTCTGAATGTCCACACAAGAGTGAATGTGCATCTCTAGATACTCTCTACTTGTAACTTTGGAAAATTTTATGATAGTATAAGTGTGATACAAAATATTACACACAACATATCATACTTTTCCTCATAGTATATCTCCTTTGATATATGTAAAGACCACCAAATATGTATGATCCCATTCAAAAAATGATTAACTATGCTTAGCCATGACTAAACCTATATAACATTCAACTTTAATGTGATAATAAACCTTAACAAATATTATGTATTATTATTGATAGATCTACCAATTTACAATGAGCTATATATGCATTGGTCTAATTTTATAATCACCTCATATCTAATTTATCATTTCCACATCTAAATATCCACTAATATATGATTGTGATGAAAATGTTATTATTCTTTCATTATTAGGCTTAATATGATAACTAGACAATAAATGTGATCTATCTTAGACCTCATACATGATTGCACAAAAGGTGAATTATACCCTAACTTATGAAATTATTTTAGCACTTGAGGTATATAGATAGGTTGAATCTAGGGCTATTCAAGTCCAATGAACTCTTGTGCACCCTATGTAACTTACTATAAGCATGGAAATCCTTTGTTTCAAATATATTATCTGCATGGTCTTACATCGACTTTATACCATCCTTTTTCATGTGCATGTATGTAAAGGTTAATTATTTAGTTATAATTTATAGTTTGTGCTCATATTTATTTATAAGTATGATGATAATGACATTATTTGGTGAGCCTATAGTTGATTATCCACTATATTGATGGTCATCCAACCATTTTAAGCCTATGTATTTCCAATCAATGTAGGGTAGTGGATTTCATCTATATCAATGCTAATAACCTTAAACTCCCCTCATAAGATAAGTTTAACCACCTTTATATCCACATCCTTTAGCCTTCTAATAGGCTCAATGAAGTCTTAATATACTAATATTAAGGTCATAGGGCTATAACTTAGTATTTAATTACCAATCATTTCTCAAGTGGACCTTAAAACATTTTTATTGTGATCTAAAAGTATAAAAAAACATTATATACCTCATATCTTGTGATCTCAATATCCATCTAAGCATAAATGTCCTAAGTCTTATTTTTATTTGCATACCAATCCATCTTATCTATTTTGTCTAGCCCTTTTATTGTGAACTATATCAAACTGTGAAAAACATTGGTACTATTTCATGAGATATCCTCATTTCACAATATGTTTATCAATCTCAATAGATATGTTAAAGTAGTCACCATTCCCTCATATCACAAAATATACATGATTTTTTCATACATGTTCACTTTTTTGTTTGAAACATCCTTAGTGTTCCTATCCTTAGCTTGTATTTATTGCATTAGCATATCCACTCCATTCATCAACACCTTTTCTTTGATAGTGTATTGATACTTATTGTACCTTATTTATTATACTCTCCTTGGGCATCTCTAGTTGGGGAAGGACATATTCCTTGTGCCAAGTCCTTATCAAAACTTATATAAATCCATTATTATTTGATCGAGTGTTTAAAATATTGAGATTACACAATTTATTATCCTTTCTCTTCTTTTTTATTGCATGATATTCCTTAGCATTGTGTTTCTTGAAAACTCTATAGCATGCATAATAGGTTTATTGTTAAGAATTTATTGGAAACTTAAGAAAAATGTTTTCCTTTTAATTACACAAGCAGTAAGTGGTGGGTTTTTATAGTTTTCAAAGTCATTTCCTATGAATTTGATAGCCTCATTGGTATCCTCCCTATGTTTTTGATGAACTGCAACCTTGAGATTGATTAGTATAGCCCCTATATTTCCTCTAAGGATATGGAAGTGGCCAATTTGGCTAGAACTTTGGTAAAGGTGGAGCCTGTATACACACAATATTTTTAAACTTTATCAATTATTGATGATTTCTATTTTACATGAACCTATCAAGTCCCAATTGCTATAAATTCACACCCTAAAGGGTGCACTAGGAAAGGGGTGGGTAGACCATTGGTGCTTCTCAATATTGTTTTTTCCCTATACCACCACTTGAAACCAACACAAACCTCTCCTATACATGTCCCTAAGATTTTAAACCTATATTACACACTCCTCCAAGTAATTCACTACCTCAAACAATCCATATCTAAGTCAAAACCTATTTTAACCATTTACCAAACAAAATCAATTTGGGATACCCTTGTCCTTAAAATATAAGCACATTATGGAATTAGTTCATCTTCAATTGACCTAGTCCAAGACCTATCTACTTTATTAATTAAAGAATAGGGTCAATTGGGTTGAATATATTAGCTAAAACTTTGGAAAATTTTAGGGTTAGATCTATCTATATAAACCCATCATTTTCACCATTCTACTTCAGGATACATTGCTTAAGGTTTCATACTTACTTTGTAGAGAAGAATATTGACTTATGAAAACTTGGGATCCACTAAGAGGTCCTTGGATAGAATGTAGTCCATTATCCATCCTTAGTTTCTCAACATACACAATATCATCATGAAAATCACCATTGGCCAAGGGAGAGATTGAGGTTTGGAGGGTTCATCTTCAAAGGTAAGTATTCCTAAATCTTTCTCCTTTTTATTAAAGTAAATAGATTTTATTTTGTTGGCTTATGAATATGTTTCTTTATCTATGCATTAATATTTCCTATACATTGACTTGAGTAGATTTCTTATTTTCATGTTTACTTTTATGTTTATTATCCCCATTTTGTCACATTCTTTGGTGAACACTATGTTAGTGCCCAAAATTACATTAGAGAAATTGGGACCTTGTATGTATCAAAGTTTATGTCCTTAGCTAGATTTGTGTCTCCATGTAAGTATTTAGAAGGTCAAGTTCATGTAAAAGGTGTATAAGTCCTTTGTCTTGTCTTTGATTGTTTAAAGTGTTTTCCCTTAGACTTTTTGGGCCTTTTACATGAACACAATGTCTGATGAAAATAGGTCTTTGGGCTTTTTATCTTAGAAAAAAAGTCCAAATGATTATTTCCATAAGATATTTTGTCCGTTACAAAAGTTCTAAAGGAATTCAAGGACTTATCTCTTTTGGGATAAATGTTTTACAAAAGTTTTGAAGGGATATATCATTGGTTCTAGGTCATTTATTTCAAACTTTTTGTCTATGGCCAAAATTCTAAAGGGCACTTGCCCTTCAAGGATTTTGCCCACAAAAAAACCTTGAAGGAATTGTAAGGTCATTTATTTTGGCCAAGGGTGCTTCCTAAAGTTCCAAAGGATAATTTTGCCTTTGTAAAAATTTTGAAGGATTATTTACTCCCAAAGGGCAAAGGCCACTTACAAAAATACCAAAGGACATTTTCAAAACTCCTTAAGGGTCATTTTAACTTTGAAAATGTTCTAAAGGATTATTTTATTTGAGAATTTTTCCCTTGAAATTTTCCTAAAGGGTATCTACAAAAAGTTAGAAGGATAATTCTAGATGGTGAAGGACATTTACAAAGTTACCAAAGGGAACTTTCTAAAGATGGACATTTTTAAAAGTTTTGAAGGTCACTTTTTGAAGATAGATGCCACTTTTAAAAATTTCAAAGGGCACCTTCATAGGATTGAAGGGACATAAAAAAAATTCTAAAGGGTATATTCAAGTGCTCAAATTATTCTTTCAGTAAATTTACTCAGGACAAAGGTCTATTTCCTTCAGACATTTTGCCCAAGAAATTTTTTTGAAGAAATTACATTACCTAGAGAAAGGTACTAAGGTCAATTTTTGTAGGGAAATTATTTTGGAAAAATTGTCTGAAACAATTATCTCAATAAAAGGTGAAGATCCAAGTCTTAATTCCTTCGATAAAAATGGGAGAGACTATTTTTATTGGGTAAATTGTTTCAAATAAAATGTCTAAAATCATTATTCTGATGAAGAAAAAAAGCCAAGAACCTAATTCTTGTGGGAAAAATGTGTGGACCAATCCTTTAGGGAAATTATCTCTGACATTTTATCCAATAAAATTATCCTGATATAATGCTCGAAAGAATTGTTGTAATATAGAAGTATCGAAGCAAAAAAGAGTGCCAAAGATAAAGACTCAAAAAGAAATTGTCATGTAACAAATTCCTTGAAAGAATATTTCCAAGTTATAGGTATGATGCTCTCATAGACATTTTTGATAGGCACATAGACATCAAATTTAAGTCATGGCATGTAGCTGTAGGGATTCAAATGTCTAGGATAGTCATGCAAGCATCATTTTTTGACCCTATAAAGTAACTATTTGTTTTCAAATGGAGTTATATCTAATGGCATATGTTTGCTTATAATAGGATGATCTAATGGTATGAGTTGGTAGTTGACAATTAAATAGGACTTAATATTAATAAAAATGCTTCCACATGGCATATACACATTCAAAGAAGGATAAACTATCTATAGCATACATAGGAATCCCATGAGGCTACTAAGTGGCACATCTTTGGGGCCAAAGAAGGAGTAGGATCCAATAATGATCCATTCCCTAGATCATGATTTAATGGATCACATTTTCTTGCCCCAACTAGATTTGATAATGCATAATTTAGTTTGAAAAGTCAAAGATTCTACAAAAAAAACATAGACACAATAAGTGGCATAACTATGTGCCAAAAGGTTATAGCTCAAACATCTCGTTACAAGATTTACAACTCACATGTTCTTGGGAGATGAACATCTAATGGTGTATCCAAGATAGAATTTTCAAAGGGCTAGGATTACACAAGGAGGTGGAAAGTGTTTCAAATAGATCCATTAGTCACTCTTAGAGTTATGTGAATACCTAGTTGGATCTAAGGTGGAAAACTAAGTTTCAATATGTGGTAAGCTTTATTCTCAAAGATAAAATTAAAAGACTTTTCGTAGACATGGCAATGGTTTGAAGAGAAAAATAATGTCTATCATTTCAAAATCAAATATCTCCAAATAATGATTTCAGTCATTTCAATTTCATGTCACAACCAGATCAACTCTTGAGCCATCATTGCAGGTAATGGGCTTTCCCTTAGTGTGCACAAAGAAGATATTTACTATCTAGAAATGTCCATGATTTGAAAATTGAGTAATAGGAAAACATCTCCAAATAATTTGCACATACAGACAAAATATGTTTGGCTTTCAAACACTTTTTCCTCTAGTTATGCAAGTGAGTGATCAAGGGGATCTTTATGTAGTTTAAAGTCAAGACAAAATCTATTTGGCTCCTCAAGTGAATGTCCTCCTTCTAGGCTCATGTGAAAGGAATTTTGTATCTAAGAGATCAAGTATCATGCTCTAGGTGGTTGTAGTCCTCATCATTCTTTGAAGAGGTAGTTGCAATAATGATTTGTCTTGAAAATCAATGAAGATCTCAAGCATAGATTAAGGCATTTTATGACTGGGAGCGTAATGATGGGACTATAAAAGTTTGTTATGTAATTTTTGAAAATTGTAGCCCATGGTCCCAAATTTGGGAAGGATTAAAAAAGTATAAATATAAGGCTTGTCTTATATTTCAAGGTTGTTGGTTATTGTTGGTTGAGATTGGCTTTTGGATAATATAGGTCATTTTAGGTATCCATTTCCTCCAAGTCTAGGTTCTATAGAGTTTTTTTGGGATCAATTATTACGTGTAGATTTTGTCTCCTTTGCTAAGTTGGTTGCATCTATACAACCATTAGAAATATTTGAGAGCATGTTCATGTCTCCCTTGTCAAAAGAGCAGTCTCACCATGTTTGTTCCCATGGTAGCATTCTAAAGTGTTGATTTCTATAATATTTTTGTTGAAGTCATTGGAAAATGTTTGCGGTTCTTTAATGTATTTTTCTAATGAAATGCAATAATATGTTTTTCAAGTTTTATTGATTAGATACTTGGGTCTATGGTTCATTACTGGTTATCATTTTGATCATACCTTAGTTATAAATTCCTTTCTACAATTATATTTGAAAATTCATTACTGAATACCTCTTAAGGACTCCCTAGGTTCATGAATTTAGTAGGAGAGAGTATTTGAGATTCTAGTTTCAATGTATATCCTAGTCTCTTAGGGATCATTTGGTGTTTATCATTATCTTGCATTTGAAATGTTTCTTACATCTTTACCAAGGAATATGGTCATGAAATACTACTAGATACTTTGTTGTTTGGAATCTACTAGCATATAACACTCCATTTTTCATTTAAATATAAACTTATTCTACCCTATCCTACCCTAAAAATAACACACCCTATTGTATATCATAATTGTTACTTGCCCTACAAATGCATAAGATCTTGCCTATTTGGAATGTGTTTACATTTTGTGTTTTAGAATCCTAGCATTGAAATCTTCTATTTTGTTCCTTCTATTATTGAATAATTTATGAATTAAAGGTTTCAGTCACATTTTCATTTTCCTTTAGTAGCTTGTGTATGACATAGAGCATTCATGTATTTCATGTGACAACCCTTAATAGGTGAAGTGTGTAGATGTGGTTATGCCCTGGTCATATTTATCCCTTGTGCCAAAAAATCCCCATGGAGTTTGAATTTTGAAATCCCTCCATGGGAGAAAAATACCCCATAGGTTCTCTCACCTTGGTTCAGGTAGAGCCAAAGTAGTAGGTAGCTAGCCATACCCTTTGTAGGTGCCTCCCAGTCATTTTTTATAGCCTGGTCCATTCACTATGCCAAACCTTCCCCTAGATACAATGACATTATAATGAGTTTATCATCACTATTTGACATTTTCTTCAAGTGTGTAAGGCTAGGTTAGAGAGGTGTACAACTGGTAATCAAAACCAAACTGGCACCATTCTTAGGGACCATTATTGTCACCCATATTGTTAGGGATTCTTGAAGATAAATGTTATCAATTTGAAAGTTCTATACATGTATCTTTGTTGATATGATTATCCTTGATCCATCAATAGCACCAAACTAGTGTCATTATCAGGGATTCTTTCAGAGAGCCATAATTATTTCACCTTGTAAGCTTTTCTATTATTACTACATTGATTTGACTATCTTGGCTATCAATGTTGCAACACTCCATTAGGGATGTGCCAAGAAGTTTTTAAGGTTTGACAATTTGATTTATGTTAAATCTTTTACAAGGCACTGTTAATATTTCATATTTAAAGGTGTTTTGTCCCTTTTGAACAATGTTTTGAAAATTTTAGTGTCTAGGTTCTCTATCTCATTTGGCTTCAGTAGGTCTATTTTTAGTTTATATCACAACAGTTTGTAAATTGTTCCATTCTAAAAGTTTAGTTCTAGTGGTAACTCCATTTGTATTATCTAGTTTCACGAAAGATTGGTGCCTATTCTAAATATTTACTAACCTTTAGTTTTGAGTATCTCATTATTTACAAAACTAGAATGACTAAGATCATCTTTCAAAGTTAACCCATCAAAGACACTTGTTCCACACTTAGGTCTTCCTCAAAGAAGAAGGGGACAAGTCTGGAGGCCTGTTGAAGTTCAAAGTTTAGTTATTCAAGACCTTCAAGATCCTAATACTCTTAAAATATTTGTTAACCCCCCCCATTAGTGAGGACTATCATAGCTCTTCTAATGACTCTGAAACACATAGTCCTATTTATTTTCTAGTTCCTTCTTAACTAATTGAATCCCCCTAGGTCTGATCCACCAAGTCTACATTATTCACCCCCTCATATACTTTTGTAATTTTTTCTTAAACCTCCTATTAAACTAATCATGAGGCATAGATACCAATAGGAGAATACATGTCTTGCATTTATATTTCTCAGGTTTAGACCTATCAATTTTGATGAGATGAAAGGCTATCCTAATGAGGTTCCACATGAAGTTATGAAATGTCTCCCAAAATTCCTAGGGGATAATGGAGTGAGTGGTGATCATCATTTGAGAGCCTATCAGAATATCATTGAAGATTATGAGATTGAGTATGAGGATATGTGTATAACTTTTTTTGTGCACATGTTATAAGAAGATGATCATGATTGGTTTAACTCCCTTCCTATTAGATGCATTTATTTATGGGAAGAGATGCAAAATGTTTTCAAAATTTAGTATGGTGTTAGGATTGATCTAAGGTTTCTCTTGGCTGAATTTGAAAACATCAAGAAGAATCCTAATGAGTGTGTGTAGGACTTCAACACTTGGTTAAACAATACCATGATGTAGTTACCCAAAAACATCAAGTCCAATGACACAACATGCTTGATAAAGTATTGTGATGTCTTTGATAATAAGGCTACTTATTTCTTGAGGGAAAAGGTTCCTACTAACTTGTGGTTAGAATTTAATATGGCCATAAAAATTGAGAACAACATCAAGGCTATGGGAAATCCCTTAAACAAATGGGCTGATGTGAAGCTAGTTAATCCAAAGAAGAAACAACCCATGAAGATATCCAACTTGGAGGAAACTATCAAAACTTTATCGTCTACTATCAAATAAATGTTGTATAAGTTGGATAGAGATAAAAAAGGGGTTCCTCAAGTGTCTACTATCTATGATAGAGCTCCAAATCCAAATCAAAAATAAAAGGGGCCTTCTCTCCACCATATGGATAATGATAGAGGCAAGAGGTCTACACATGAAGATAGGATGGAAAGAAACTAGAATAGAGGAGATGTAAAGGAGGTGCCTGATCCTCTAAGTTCTAAGGTAAATGCTGTAAATTCAAACTTATACATTGATTGGTGTGACAAATGCTTCCTTTTACACCCTTCAAGTGATATTGTTGAACAACTTGATGAAGAATTGGATGAACCTAAATATGCATCATCTGATTATGAGATTTTTATGTTTGATTGTCAAATACCTCAAGATGAAATGACTACCTCCATAGAGTTATGAATTGATGCTAGGGATGATCAGCTTTGGGGTGTTGTTGAAATGGAGTGTCCCAGCTTTTGATTTTGCTTGTGATGTTAATGTGGTATAATCATATGAATTACCTACTCAATATTTTGATCTCTTATACTCTATGATGATCAATAAATACCCTAGGGGAGTTTCATCAGTTGAGGATAGGTAGTTATTAATTATTGTAGTAGCTACCCAAAATAAGGAATATAACTTAAGGAGTATGCAACTATGTGTTTCTCCTCAAGATACTACCCTTACAAATTGAAAAGAAAGGAATGAAAGAAAGGAAGCAAAGAAAGATAAAATAGTCCAAGAAGCTTCCAAGATAACACCTACAACCCAAGCTACTAAGACTAGAGTTACTCCTGCTAGGAGCAATAGAACACCTATAACATCTAGCATCCCTAATGGTGCAAATGAGCTTAGCTAAAATCTACCTTTGAAGGTTGCTATCAAATTTCCAAGTCCACCCCAACCTACTCCATTTTAGACATTGAATGATTACATTCCAGCTAAAGGTTACATTACCATTCCACCAAATATGAATCTTCTTTAGTATAGTGTGTGTGGCATAGCTCAAGTGTTGAGTCAAATAAAGATCATTATGCCACTTATTGAGTTATTACAAATACCTAAACATAGAAAGAGGGACTTTGAATATTTAGAGTTTGGTGAAAGTTTATCTATGAATGAAGTAAAGTTACCTCAAGCACCCCTAGAAGAAGTTGAAGAATCAAAAGATGTTATTAAACCTACTCCAAAGGTTTATTTGTGGATTGCATTAGTAGAGAGATAGTTGAATGTGGATCTATTTTATATGACTCTATTGATCAATGGTCTGGTTGTTCATAACTATATGTTTTATTCTAGTTCTTCTTGTAATGTGATGTCCTTGGGTGTCTTCAATGATCTTGGAGTAAATATCATGTTATCCTTTGGAAAGTGTTATGCCATGGACTCATGAGAGGTTCTAGTTGTGTGATAAGTATAGGGGCTAGTAGTACAATTGGTAGTTCATCCTGGTAAGTACTTGAATATAGATGTGGTAGTTTTAGACTGTCCACCTAAATTATGTATGTTTTTGTCATGTAAATGGGCTTTTAACATGGGTGGAAGTATGCAGGTAGACCTTTATTATACTACTATTCCTTTGGAGGGTAAGATGGTCCAATTTTATAAAGAGCCTAAGATGTTGCATGTGATTGAATATCCATAACATGCTCTTAACAAGGTGTTGTATATGGATATTGAGATTTGAAACTTTTTTAGGAATATTAATATTAGTGAACAACCTATTGTTCTTAATGTTGAGCCTAAAAAAGAAAATGTAGTTTAGACGATGTACTTTGATAGAGCTTGCTTCAATCTTGGAAATGGATTTGGGGTTGTCTTATATGCCCCTAATGGTAAATGCATTATGTTTTCTTTCCATATTTCTTTTGAGTGCACTAACAATACTATCGAGTATGAAGCACTCTTTATTATTCTAAGGATTGCCCATGAATATGTAATCAAGTGTCTAGTCTTTAAGGGTGATTTTGAGTTGGTGGTAAATCAATTTTATAGTGATTTTGCCATAAAAATAAAAATATAAAATAGCATCAAAATATTTTTTAGGACTTATTGGAGTTCTTTGATGCATTTAATATTTTTTATCATGATAAAAGTTTCAACTAAGAAGTTGATAGACTTGCAGGGCAAGGTGTTCAATTTGACATTCTAAATATGATCATTCATTGTCAATATCAAGTGGAAGTGATTGTCAAGAATTCAATATTAGATAATGTTCATCATTGGTATGTCATTAATAATTATGAGCATATTAAGATATTTTTGAAATATGAGGTTGAGTTCCATGATCAAATCATAGACTTGGACTCTATGATTCAAATCAATGATGTGAAGGAGACCTTGTTTGGGAAATATATTATTCAACTGAAGACAAACATAATCCCAAGAGGTCTAGTCAGCTTAGAAGCATGGTTTGATGGAACAAATAAAATCAAGTCAAAATACTTGCTCATCTCAAAGGACATGACTGAGTGCAACTTGGGTTCTCATGAGATTCCAAAGAAGGTTTGGTAGGGTACTCACTGAGTGTATAAGAGAAGAAAGACTACATGTACTTATTAAGAAAGTACTAATATTTCATATTATGTTCTTATTCTAAGTTGAAATCATATAGGGAGGGCTTTTCTGGCACATCATCCCATTACAACATGATAGCAAACCTTTGAAGCAAAAAAAGAGATCCAATAACCCCATCTTGTCCACTAAGATCAGGGAGGAATTAAAGAATCTAATGCATGGTGGTATTATTTAGCACATCAAGTATTCATCATGGGTTACAAACTTAGTCCCTATGAGAAATAAAAATGGTGGCATTAACTTGTGTGTGGATTTCAAATATTTAAATAAGGCTTATTCAAAGGACAATTATCCCTTGCCTAATATAGAGAACCTACTACAGAGTGTTATTGGATCATAAATGTTGTCCATATTGGATGGTTTTTAAGGCTATAACTAGGTTTTGGTCAAGGAATTAGAGAGGTTCAAGATATCATTCACAATGCCTTGGGGCACTTATTTATACATGAGAATGCCTTTCAAATTGATGAATGTTGGTACAATGTTCCAGGGAGCTATGGATGTTTCCTTTGTAGGGATAATTAACTAGTTTATTATTGTGCATCAGGATGACATCATGGTGTAATCCAAAATAAGATAAGAGCATTTGGAGCATCTCAAAAAGGTGTTTAACAAATGTAGGGAGTTTGGCATTTTGCTTAATCCCAAGAATTACTACTTTGGATTGAAAAAGGACAAGTTTTTGGGACATATAGTGTCTAAATATGGTGTCATTATTGACCTTGAGAGGGTTAAATCCATTGACATAGTGCCTATCCCCCAGTCTAAGAAAGGAATTTAGTCTTTCTTTAGATAGATTAAATTTATAATAAGGTTTGTGTCTAATTTTGTAGAGATCACTTTGCCCATTAATTCTATGTTAAGGAAGGACCAAATGATCAAATGGGAGGAGAAGTCCATTCAAGAATTTAGTGACATCAAGGGAGCTTTAAATTCTACCCCTATTATGGCCATTCATAATTACATGAATCCATTCTAGTTATTCTCTTTTGCATTATCCAATACTTTAGTTGTTGTATTATTTTAAAAGAATGAGGAAGGTCATGAGTATCCCATAA
This sequence comes from Torreya grandis, assembly GCA_037957365.1. Classification (NCBI taxonomy): domain Eukaryota; kingdom Viridiplantae; phylum Streptophyta; class Pinopsida; order Cupressales; family Taxaceae; genus Torreya; species Torreya grandis. Next base: position 3,454,364 of record JARHVA010001324.1, read on the forward strand.
CTTTCTTCAACAAAGCTATGCAAGGTCTTGAACTGAACTAAACTATTACGAAAAAGTAATATTTCACTCTTTCAAAGGTTGTTAAAACATTTAGGCTATATATTCTAAGTTCAAATATTATTTCATACATCCCTCACACCATGGTGAAGGATATTTTAACTCAGAATGACATATCCAACAAGAGGTGTAGTTGGATCAACAAGCTACAAGAATATGACATGGATATTTAGATCACCAAGCTGGTAAGGGGGATGGGTCTATCCAAGCTCATGATAGAGACCAATTTTCAAGTTATTGAGGTAAACAATGTTTTTTTTAATGTTTATGATTCTTTGAGTCAATTTAACACATCTCTGTGATATAAGGATATTGTATACTACCTATAGAATCTAAATTATCCCCTTAGCTTGGATAAGAACCAATGAATTAATCTTAAGCTTGTGTCCTAAAAGTACCTCTTGGCTAAGGATGGACTAGCATGGAAGAATACAAATTAGGTTATCCTAAGATGTGTGCTGGAAGAGAAGATTGTTATCCTGATTGAAGACTTCTATAGTGGAGTTTGTGGTGGCCATTTTTCACCTAAATTTATAGCTTATAAATTTTTGAGAGCTGGTTATTAGTGACCATCACTATTTAAGGGCATTGCTCAGGTAGTAAGATGATGTGAGAAATGTCAACACTTTATTGGAAGGATGAAAGCTTCAAGCTCTCTTCCCTTGTAGCCTATGATGATTGAAGCCCCATTAGGCAATGGGGAATGGATTTAATTGGTGAAATCATTGATTTTCAAACCACTAGACATAGATGGATCTTAGTTGTAATTGATTACTTCACCAAATGGGTCAAAATAATCCTTACAAAGAAATTAATACACCAAGTAGTCATGGATTTTTTGTTAAATCAAATTATTTGTAGATTTGGTGTACCTATCAAGATAGTTTCTAACAATGACATGAGCTTCAAATCCAAACCTTTGGTGGCATTATTCAAAGACTATGGGATTGATTTGACCTATGCTTAAAACTATAACCCTTAAGGGAATGGGAAATATAAATAAAGTAATAAAAACTTACTCAATATCATTAGGAGAACATTAGAAGAAAACAAGAAAAAGTGGAGTGAATATTTAAAGTTTGCCTTATGGGATGATATGATTACTCATAAGAGAGCTATAGGCAAAATCCTTTTTAATCTTATTTATGGAGCTCAAGTAGTTCTACCTATGAATTTATAGCTTCCCACTTATCATCTCATGAAACAACTAGGGCATGATAAATAGGTCCACCACTATGAAACTAGGGTGAACCAAATTATTGAGCTTGATGAAACTCAAAGACAAGCTCATGAAAGACACCTTAATTTCAAGGAGAAGTTGTAGAAAATATTTGATAGAAAGGTCACTCCAAGGAATTTTCAAATAGGTGATTTTGTTATGCTTTAGGATAGTATGCATGAGTGAAAAATAAAGCATGGCAAGTTTGATGCTTTGTGGATGGGTCCCTATTCCATTGACTACAAGATTGGAGATCATACTTTCTACTTGAGAGATATGGATGGTGAGATACTAGAGATACTAGTTAATAGCAGACATCTAAAACACTACTTTGATTGAGTCTATTTGAAACTTGTGTATTATACTATATATTGTTTGCTACTTTATCATTTTATTATTTTATTGTCCCTTAATTTGGGACTTATTAGTATAGTTCTTGTTTGTTCTTTTTGTTGTGTGTTTGTTTGCAAATCCTCTCAGTCTATTTTTATAAGTTTGCCTTGGTTTATAAAACCTTCATGAGAATTTGTTTAAAATGTTGATAAGTCTTGAATATATATCCCAATGGATTGGTACCTGGTCTTTTTTTATGGTTTTTTGCACACCCACAAGGGGTATACATCCCCAGGTGAGAGCTAGTGTTAGTGCCCAAAATTGCATTGGAGCAACTAGGTCCTTATCTATATCAAAGTCTATCTTTATCTAGATTCTTGTTTCCATGTATTCCTTTGGAAGGTCAAGTTCATGTAAAATGTGGCTCAGTCCTTCATCTTATCTTTGTTTATTAAAGGTGTTTTTCCCTTAGACTTTTCAGGCCTTTTGCATGAATATAATGTTTGATGGAAATAGGTCTTCAAGTTTTTTATCTTGGACAAAAATTTTGAAGGATTATTTCCATCAAAAATTTTATCCATTACAAAATTTCCAAAGGAATTCAAGGACTTATCACTTTTGGGATAAATGTTTTACAAAATTTTTGAAGGGTTATTTCATTGGTTTTAGGTAATTTGTTTTAGACTTTTTATTTTCAATAAATAATCTGAAGGGAACTTGACCTTCAAATATTTTACCCACACAAAAAGGCCAAAGGAATTTTAAGGTCATTTTCTTTGGCCAAGGGTGCTTCCTGAAGTTCCAAAGGGTCATTTTGCCTTTGCAAATGTTTTGAAGGATAATTTACTTCAAACATTTTGCCCTTGAAATTTTTCCAAAGGGCACTTTCAAAGGGCAAAGGACACTTACAAAAATCTTTACGGACATTTTCAAAACACCTAAAGGGTCATTTTGCCTTTGAAACATATTTTAATGATTATTTCCTTTGAGAATTTTACCATTAAAAAATTCCCAAAGGGTATCTATAAAAAATTTGAAGAATAATTCTAGATGGTGAAGGACATTTAAAAAGTTATCAAAGGGCACTTTTTGAAGATGAAGGACATTTTCAAAAGTTTTGAAGGGAACATTTTGAAGATAGAGGCCAATTACAAAATTTTTGAAGGGCACTTTCATAGGATCGAAAGACCATTACAAAAATTCCAAAGGGTATGTTCAAGTGCCTGAAATATTATTTTAGCAAATTTGGTAAGGGCTAAAGATCTATTTCTTTTAGACATTTTACTCGAGCAAAAAGTCTGAAGGAATTTCATTTCTTTGGGAAAGGTAATAAGTTAAATTTATATAGAGAAATTATGTTGGACAAATTGTTTGAAACAATTGTCCCAACAAAAGGTGAAGATCTAGGTCTCAATTCCTTTGGCAAAAATATGAGAGACTATTTTTCTTGAGGAAATTATTTTGGACAAAATGTTTGAAACAATTATTTTGATGAAAATAAAAGGTTGAGAACCCAATTATTATGGGAAAAATGGGTGGACCAATCCTTTAGGTAAATTATCTTGGACATTTTTTCTGAGATAATTATCTTGACAGAATACCCAAAAGAATTGTTGTAAGATAGAAGTGCCAAAGCAAACAAGAGTGCCAAAGACAAAGACTCAAATAAAATTTCCATGAAATGAAGTCCCCAAAAGAATATTTCCAATTTACAAGTATGATAGTCTCACAAAAAAATTTGATAGGTGTGTAGATGTCAACTTTAATCTATGAGAAGTATCTATTGGTATTCAAATGTCTGAGATGATCGTGTGAGCATCATTTTTAGACCTTATGAAGTATTCATTTATTTTCAAATAGAGATAGATCTAATGACATATGTTTGATCAAAATAGGATGATCTAAAAATGTAAGCTAGCAGTTAATGAGTCAATGGGACTTGAGATTAAGTGAGATGCTACCACATGGTGTATACATACTAAAAGAAGGATTGAATATTTTTAGGGTACATAAGAATCCCATAAGGCTACCAAGTGGTACATATTCAAGGACAAAGAAGGAGAAAGATCTAATAATTTCCCATTCCCTAAATCATGATCTGATGGAGTACATCTAATTTCCCTATCTATATTAGACAACACATAGCTAAGTTTAAAAAGTCAAAGATTCCATAAGAAAATACATGCAAAACAAGTGGCACTTTGTGTGCCATAAGGTTATATATCAATCATCTCATTTCAATATATATGTCTCATGTGGGATCATGAGATAAATATCCAATGGTTTAAGCCAAGATATACTTTTCAAAGAGATAGGATTGCATGAGGAGGTGGTAAGTGTCTAGACTAGAGCCATTAGTCACTATTAGAGCTATGTGGATGCCCAGTTGGATCCAAGGTGGAATGTTAGGTGTAAATATGTGGTCAACTTTGTTATTAAATCTAAAATTAATGGTAGTTCATAAATATGGCAATAGTTTTAGGATTAAAATAATGTCTAACTACCATTTCAAAAGTGAATAGCTCTAAATCATTATTGTAGACCATTTAAATTTCATGTCACAACTAGAGAAACTCCTAAGCCATCATTATAGGTAATGGGCTTTCCCTTAGTGTGCACAAAGAAGATATTTCCTATCTATAAATGTCCAAAATTTGAAAATTGAGTAATAATAAATCATTTCCAAATAAGTTGCACATACGAACAAAATATGTTTGGCTTTCAAATGATTTTTCCTCTAGTTATGTGAGTGATCAAGGGGATCTTTAGATATTACCACATCAATATAAAATTTGGCTAGATCCTTAAGTGAATTCCTCCTTATAGTTCATGTAAAAGGCATTTTTCATCCAAGAGATCAAGTAGCATGCTCCAGGTGGTTTCAAGTCCTCATCATTCTTTTAAGAGGTAGTTATAATAATGATTTGTCTTGAAAATCAATGAAGATTTTAGGCATAGTAAAACGCATTTTCCAGTAGAGAGCCTCTTGATAGGATTTGAAAAGTTCAATATGTAAATTTTGAAAGTTATAGCCCATGGTCCTAGATTTGGGAAGGATTAAAAAAGTATAAATAAAAGGCTTGTCTTCTGTTTCAAGGTTGTTGATTGTTGTTGGTTTAGATTAGCTTTTAACTGATATAGGTCATTTTAGGCATCAATTTCTTAAGTCTAGGTTATAAATAATTTTTTTGGGATAAATTGTTATGTGTAGACTTTTTCTCCCTTACTAAGGTGGTTTCATCTGTACAACCATTAGCAAGCTTTCAAAGAATGTTCATGTCTACCTTGTTAAAAAAGTAGTCTCACCATGCTTGTCCCCATGGTAGCATTCTAAAGTGTTGATGTCTATAATATTTATGTTCAAGTCACTAAAAAAATGTATGGTTCTTTATTATATTTTACTAATGAAATGCAATAATATGTTTTTCAAGTTTTTATAATAAGATACTTGGGTCTATTGTTCATTACTAGTTGTCATTTTGAGCATATACCTTAGTTATAAATCCCTTGCTATAGTTATATTTGAAACTGCATTGTTGAATACCTTTTAAGGACTCCTTGGGTTAATGAATTTAGTATGAGAGAGTATTTGAGATTCTAGTTTAAGTGTGTGTTATTCTCTCAAGGATCATTTGGTGTTTATCATTGTCTTTTATTTGATGTGTTTCCTACATCTTTACCAAGGAATATGGTCATGAAATACTGCTAAATAATTTTTTGTTTAGAATCCACCAACATGCCACCCTCCATTTTTCATTTAACTCTAAACTTGTTCTTCCCTATCCTACCCTATAAATAAAACACCCCATTATATATCATAAGTTTTACTCACCCTACAAATGCATAAGATCTTACCTATTTAGAATGTGTTTGTAGTTTGTGTTTTAGAATCATAGGATTGCAATCTTATATTTTGTTTTTTCTATTTTTGAATACTTTATTAAATGAAGGTTGGAGTCACATTTTAATCTATCTTTAGTAGATTGTGTATGACATAGAGCATTTATGCATTTCATGTGACAACCCTTCATAGGTGAAGTATGTAGATATGGTTATGCTCTATTCATATTTGTCCCTTATGCCAAGAAGTCCCCATGGAGTTTGAATTGTGAAATCCCTCCATGAGAGAAAACTACCCCATAGTTTCTCTCAACTTGGTTCAAGAAGAGCCAAAAGTAGTAAGGAGCTAACCATCCCCTTTGTAGGTGCCTCCTAGTCATTTTCTATAGTTTGATTCATTCATGTTGCAAAACCTTCCCTTGGATACAACAACATTCTAGAGAGTTTCTCATTATTGTTTGCCATTTTCTTAAAATGTGCAAGTCCAAGTTAGAGAGGTGTACAATTGGGAACCAACACACTAGATTATATTTACTTTACTTTGATAAGAAAACATAAGATAGATGGGTTTATCTCATGTCATTTGTTAATTAGAAGATTTATAACCTTCTTCAGTGATATTGTGTGGTAAGCAAACCTTGGTTAGGTATAGGAGATCCATATTGGTCATGACTTTGAATGTCTAAATGTACCAAAAAGTGGAAGGTCTAGTGTTATTTATCTTCTTCAAGATAGGACTGATTTGTAGATCAAATTTAATTTCCCTTGTGTACATTCTAATGAGCCTAATGTGAAATAACCCTTGTAGGTTTTCCTTCATGCTTAATTTATTATCATTTATTAAATATTTTCATTTTTATAGTACTAAATTGAATCTATCGATATAGTCTAAATTTTTGTGCATAGGTTCAACAAATAGTCATTATGATCAACTCTATATTTATATGTGTAGGTCATATTCAACCATAGGTAATTAGATCAATCATCTTGACCCAGTTTACTTATTTACATATAGGTTTCCAAACTTAGTCAACCTAGTCAACTCTATTAGTAGGTTAAAAATCATCTAAACAACATAGTATAAAAATAGCAACTTTAACATCTTAAAAAATTATCAGGTTCATTATTACCATCATAATCATTTATGTTATTCATTTAAATTCCTATTTTTCATAGTTTTTTAGTATATAAAACTATAACCCTATAGCAAACTAGGTCGACTAGATCGACATAGTTATGTATCTTGTTTTCCTATCTAGAAGACTCAATCAATTCACTTAACTATGTTCTTTTGTCTGTTGTTTCAATAGGTAGCATCGACCCAGTCAATGTTTTTCTATATTATCTACATACATGGTCATCTAAACCAACCCTATACTCTTCAAGTAAAGGAATTAACTTATCTTTTTAGTAATTAATTTTCTTTTTATTATGCTACTTGTTTATTTAGAGTAGCACACCTAGACTAAATAGGAGGTTTTAATGTATTGATTTAGTCACACTATTTTTCTTTTTCACACACTTCCAAACCATATAATATCAAAAATCATTAAACAAATTCTACCCAAGGTCTCCCTACTTGGAATTCATCACCAAGGGGGAATCCAACTCAATTTCATGGCTAAGTATAAATATGTGGCTAATGGTATATTTTAAAATCACCCAAGACCCTTATTACTACAAGATTGTGAAGTGAGGGGTAGGCCCTAATACCAAGCCATTATCATCAACAATATAGATCCTTTTCAACCTCAACTATCTAAAACCATCCTTGGATTGCCTTTCTAGTTCCTTCTTATAGTCAACTCTCTATCACACTTATTTATAAAAATATTATAATTTAAAAAATTTAAGAATGACCACATAGATTACCATCTTTATTTTTTTCTTATTCTCTGATAATTATATGTTGTATTGCAAAACTTGTATAAACTAGCATTGGTGTAAGGTTTGTGATGTGTGCCATAACTAGATCAACTAGATTGATATAGTTATTTGTGTTTATTTCAATTATTATACATAATAACACTAAATCATCTATAGTATTAATTATAAAATCCTATCCCTACCTTCATAACATAGTCAATTTATTTGATTATGTCTCTGACAATTTCTATTTTTCTATAGAACACAGTCACTCTATTCAACCTAGTCTCTTATAGACTACTTGTTATGTTTCCTTTCAACACATAGTCTACCTATCTGACTATGTGTCTTTTAGACTCTCTTAGTTTCACCATCTATATAACAGAATTGATTAGTTTGATTATGTCTTTTGTAGCTTGTTCTATCTACTACCCTATAAGATAGTACTAACTGGTTCGACCATATTTCTTACTAGTTAGACCTTCATTTTTACCATGTTTTTATTTTCTCACCTTTATCATTAATTTATTACTTGAGGATAATATATAATTGATTCAATCAAACATAATGATTTTTACCAATCTAAATAGGTCGCTTAAGACACATCTTATGACACCCACCATGGATCAAAGCAATATCCATGATGCCACTTGCACTACCAACTATAGGACTCCTCCTCATTATTCTTCGACACATAACCCCTTATTTTCTTGAGAATATGATCATGATATTTAATACACAATTTAAATGCTCTTTTACATCAATGAAAACCCTGAACATAGAGTAAAAGATCCTACGATGATTTATAATCTCATGATAGGACCTCATATAGGATAACCCTATCCACTTTCCCCTACCTTTTCCCAAGGATTTGGTGGAATCACTTTATTTTCATCCCAATATTTCTCCTCTATAATTTTTCCTTACCACACCATGACATTATCTTTTATGTCTTCTTCAAATTTCATGCCAATTATTTTTACAAACATGGTAGGTCTAAATTTTAGTGAGCCTCTTCAAAACACCCACATCCTTAACCATGATACCAGTGCTTATTTTTATACCAATGCTTCTTTTAATACCAATGTTTATTTTTCTATCAATGATACTCATGTCACTAGTGTGGTGCATGCCACTACCTCATAACACACTCATAGTGCATCTCAAGACCCTAATACCTCCCATAATACTAATGCATCACATACTGCATCCACTAGCCAAAACATTTCTCAAACTAATCAACTTATCTTAAAAACACGTAACTAAATTCATAATTTTCAAATCAATAATGAAAACTAGATTATACAAATTTAAAATCATCTCATACATCTCCAAAACCAACCTTACTAGGTTCTATGGGGAGTAAAAAATATTAATTACCCCAACCCCCCTTAGGTATTCTCAAGGTGACCTCATAACACAACCTCCACTTATCAATAAAACCATAAAATATATAAAAAAATGAACCTATAGTACATCAAATTGTTAAAATTAACATAGGAGGTATCACCCCCACCATCGCTTATAATAGATCTATCGATCCTACCTTGCATCTAAAAAAAATTTCAAACATTTATAAAGCTTAGGTTAAGATTAATACTTTTGTTTCCACCAAAATCTTGGCTAAAATGCTCTTAGGAGATGCTTTAGATTGGTACAATCAATTAAAAACCCACTCTATCACTATCCTAGAAGACTTAGTTAACTCATTGGTCCAATAATTCCAAACTAGTGATCTTCCTAAAAATAACTTAGCCTATTTTATAAATTAAAAACATCTTGAAAATAAAATGACACAAATAATCATCAAATAATGGAAAACTATGTCTAAAAAATGTGAGCATAATATGGAAGATGACAACCTCTTCCACTTATTTACCAATGCTCTATACCCTAAATTACAATATCACATTAGGACCCTCTCTCCAAAAAATTTATAAGAAGCTCTTAACTAAGACAAATGATAAAAATTCCTCATGCATTTATTTGAACAACTCAACCTATAATGGGCACTCACATGCTCATCAAAAATAAAAACCATCATGTAACTAATGATGGTGTCACTGACACTTATGACACCATACACACCATCCAAAATATTGTTCCAAACAACACAATGGAGAAAGTTGCTCCCCTTAAAAATAATTTTAATCTTACTCCCACATTTTCTCAACACAACCACATAATGTGCACAAACCATTATCCCTGGCAGAAATTCAAAAACATCTTTCGAGACCTCTACCATGAGATATTGACCCCACTCATCATATGAAATCATGGTATGATCTAAATGAATTTTGTTTATTTCATGCAAGTTAGGGCCATTCTCATAAGAATTTTATAAAATTACAAATTCTTGCTATGGATTTTCTTCTTGGTCCTAATTTTGAACATGAATCCCTCATCTAAAAACATCAACAATCTTATGACATAATGCTTAAATATCACAAGATGAAAAATAAAAACCAAGCTTTAAACTAAGCTAATGTTCATTTAGCTATCTATAGGGATTCTTTTCTTAACCACCAAGGCAATATTGAACAACCTACTCCTACTAATAACAACATTGAAAGTTTAATATACCTTACCATCAATGATAAAAATGTGGTTAATATGACTAATATGAGAAGAGTAGTTTCTTTTATTGACTGAAATCTAACACCTACACATCACCCATCTCAACTATTAAACATCATTCAAGATAATTCCCCATCCCTTAACATGGAATTTGGATTAGATACACCAATATCCATACAAGAACCACTTCTAACCACACACATTAATCATACCTCTCATACCATTTCTACCCTTACCCCAATTTCCATACCACAAGACAACATACTTCAAACTTCCAATAGTCTTTATTTTACCCATTCATAATAAATACCTCAACCAACCATCACATCACCTAAATTTAATCAAACCACTTATAACCAACCTAAACCAACCATATAGTATCGACACAAGTTTAATTATTATCTCCAAGCCTCCTTCTCAGGACCTCTTTCAATAGTACAAACCTATATCTAATAATACTATCATGGGTTATGATGAATGTGATCTTATTTTGGAACTTTCCCATATCCCATCTCAAATCCCCTTATTAGAGCTAATGAGAACTTCTCCCTATCATCTAAAATTCCTAATGCAATTATTATTCAAAAGGAACATCACTCATCCTCCTCTTATAGGGAAATAGGTTACCCTATTTGGTTCTAAAGATAACATACTCAATAATGTGAAGAGATGTTTATCCATGTTGATGAAATACTAGACACTTCCCTCTTACTTAAGTTCCTTATCTCTTTTATGATTCTCGATGAGATATTACTTTGTAAAAATGATCCTCATTTATTCATTAACATCCAAAATAGTGATATTCATGTTAATCATGATTTAATTGATGAAGGTTTAGGCACTTACATTTCCTTACTTGACTTTATTAAAACCCTTGGATATTCTGAATACAACTACAAATCCACACATAGTACATGTCAAGGCTATGATAGAAGGTAAATGACTCCTATATGTTATGTTTGGATTCATATTACCATTCTTATTTTTACCATCCATGTTAAAGTTATGATCTTTAACTTTCCACTTTCTTACAATATTTTACTCGATCAACCTTGAACTCATCGTATGAAAGAAATCACCTCATTTGCATGCCAATATTTTAAATTTTCTCATAATGGAGTTATCTACAAGATTAAAGGGGACACAAACCCTTAGATTTTTGAAAAATTCTAAAAATGGGGTGTATTAAAAATACCCACCATTGAACCTTTAACTAGTGTCCTATTTCATGAATCCCAACACTTCAATTATCCAATTAACTCCACTCAAGGTTATAATGGGCATCTCAAACTAATTTGGAATATTCCACCAAACCTCTTAGACTTTGAGGATGATGAGTTAGATGAGACAATACTAAATATTAAAACCTATAATATTTCCCCTTACATCATTTCCCAACGTCCTCCTTCTCTTCAACCTTGATCCTATCAACTACCTTCTGACAACATACCAATTACCTTAACCAAAATTTGGCATTATAGTCACCATTCTTCCTTAGAATATTAAACAATTCCTACATGTAAAATTGAGTTGCATACACTAGACTATGATGATGAGTATGTTTTAAATGACCCATTTTTATTTGGATTCATCCAAGTTATAAATATTAAAGCTCTTAGATATCACTCTTCTTTATTTTAGTATTTTCATTTTGCTTCCATTATTCCTTATTTTACAACACCTAATGTTACATTTTACATGAATATTCACAGGTTATATATGGATCACTCACATGGTATGCCTCTATTCATAGTAGATACTCTCACTAGTATGCTCATGGATCATGCCATGATAGAACTTTATCATTTTGATAGATATCATGACCCTTATAGTTTGCTTCCTCTAGAGATGTTAGCCACTATGCTTAGACCCAATACATAGTTAGCCTTACCTAAAGATGAGCCTAATTTGGTTTCTACTCCCATTCCCCCTTCTTTGTATGAATAAGGAATCTATATAGGGGATGATAGTATAGTGTTATTCAAGAAATAAAACTCAAAATAAACACTCTAAACACTAACACCTCTAGCCTAGACACTAGGGAAAGAATATGTAACAAGCATACAATGAAAACACAATTAGAAAAAAAAAATCATACTTTTACCTTCCTTGTAGCTCCAAAATGGCTTGTTGAAGTGACTTGCTTATATTTGTGCATCAATAAATTGTTATCAATGAATCTCCCTTTGCGCCACCTTTCCTTGACACCTTGGGTTGGTTGGTTGGCTTATGAATTTATCATGGTAACATTACTTAAAAGGTTTTTTGTATCTATTTAAGCATAATAAATTAACACCAAAAGATCTTTTTGGAAGTATTTTGTCATAATAACATTGCACCAAGATATCTTGATGATAAATAGGTAAGGCCTTGTATTTATAGCCTTCAAAGTTAACTCTCACCCAAGGTGAGTTAAGGTTGAGTTTAAAAATGGAATGAGTTCAAAATAACCCTATGTGATTTGAGGATAACTCTAGTTGAGTTTAAAAGTGTCATGTAATTATGATTTTCAATTAATAGGCATGGCTCTCAAATTAGATATTTTGGGAGAGCTTAACAACTCATAAAGGTAATGATGAAGAAGCTTAATATTTTAAATTTTTGAATTTTAATTTTTAGATATTCATTAATTACAAATGGATAATTTAGATAATAATTTAATCTAGTTTAATTGGATGATTCATTTTGATTAACATTTTATCTCTTTTAGGAATTATTCAAGTGCCTCACTTAATGGGTCCATAGGCCAAACTACCCGTTGTTAGGTCGTAAGGTGACTAGAGATGATTTGTGAGGTTATTGTTGCATACAATAGAATACCATAAATATGGATGCATAAACATAATAATGATCATTAATGAATGATGTACTAATGAAATTAAGATGTTTAGAGATTCTTAAGCTTAATTTGTAATATTTTATAGAAATCAATTTGAAGTCTAGTCGAAACCTAGTTGTGGCTATAATGGGGTGTCTATAGTTTTCCACTATTTAGGAAGGAATTTAAATCTATATAATTAAAATGTCTTATATTATTAATGCCCCAACATTTGATGGATGATCCCTAGATGCCCCTTCAAGGGAATGGGTAGCAAAGAAGGTCAGTGACCATTCCCTCAAAAAGAAGGAAATGATGGGACCTAAAGGTAAAAAGAGGAGGAAAACACTAATTTTTCCAAAGGTGGTTATAATTAGTGGCATAATTAGAGGCCCCCATTAGGAAAATAAAAATGATAATTTTCATAAATGTAGTTATAATCATCGACATATCAAGGTAAAAGGATAATGATTTGCCCAAATGTAGTTATAATCATTAGCATAATGAGAGGCCATAGTGGGAAAATAAAAAGGATGATTTGCCCAAAGTTGGTTATAATCATTGAGATATCAAGGTAAAAGGATAATTATTTTCCCAAAGGTAGTTATAATCATTAGCAAAATGAAAACATGCCCTAGTTGGGAGAATAGACATAATGATTTGCCCAAAGGCAGTTATAATCATTAACATAATGAAAATGTGCCCTAGTTGGGAAAATATAGTTAATTATTTTTATAAAGGAGGTTATAGTAATTAACATTTAGATAGATGTAAACACAATGATTTTCCCAAAGGTAGTTATAATCATTAGCATGATAGGTTAGGACAATATGGAAAATTGGAAAAGAGGGCTTCTGAATAGAATCCATACTCATAAAGTAAGAGTAAGCCATTACATAAGAGAAAGATGAATTTATGCCACATACTAGTTTGGATATGTATGTCCTAATTAACAAGGATTAAAATTCATTCATGATTTAATTACTCTATATTTTGGTAATAATTTGGATAGATTGGGAATTTTTTAGGTGATCAAGGAGAAGTATCATGACATAAATGCTCATAAGATTTATTGAGATATTTTTTCTATAGAATGTGAATGTATACATAATGATATAAAACACCATGATAACTTAGTTGAAATATGCATAATGGTTGACACTCGATCTAATAAATAATGAAAAGCAATGTACCAATGATAAAAACTATGATGATAATGTTAAAGTATGAATATGGATGGACTTGAGTATAATTTGAAATGAATAACCCAATGAATGAATGTATATTAAGTTAGTAACAAAAATGAAAGCAGACAAATAGGCAAAAAAGAAAAAAAATAGGAAGACAAAACACCAATAAACAAAAACTATGACAAAACACCAAGAAACAAAAAGTGGACAAAATAAATTGAAACAAACATAAATAATGGTTAATCATAATGTTATTGAAAATAAAAGACAAATTGTTTGTGCATGTTTAATAGAGATGTTACTCTTCGAAACATGATAACCCCAAAGCTAAATAGTAATGACATAAATATAATAACACAAGAATAGTTGGCACAATGTTTCCCCTAGGCTATAGGGAAACAATGACACATAATATGACAAACATTTCCCCTAAGCTATAAGAGATAACGAAACAAACAAACAAAATCATGTAAGAGAATAAAAGGAAGGGGTAGCTCAGCTAACTCTAGATGCACTAAGCAAGTGGGTATTGCCTACATAGTTCTGTGGATGAAAGATCCAACATGAACTTAAGGAAAAATTTAGTTATCCCAAGATATGGCATAGAAAAAAATTGATGATAAGGAAACATGATTGTGGTATAGAATAAATATGTAAATGGTCTCACATAATGGTGAGTGTGTGAGAAATCAATAATACTCACAAAATGATGAGAACATAAGATGAATCATAGTGATAATTAATATATTAAATTTTAATACATAATGCACATAATATAAATTCACAAAAAAGAGAGTGTAAGGCTTAGGGATAGTAAAGATGGGGAAACTAAATGACAAGTGGTTACACATGAAATAGTTAGGGTTACTAGGATCCTTAAGGCACATAAGTGGTTAAAAATAAAGGAAGGTGTGGTCAAACTAACCCAAAATACTCCATGTATCTAAGTGTTTACTACATAGTCTATGCAAACCTCACACTGATGTAGCTCTCCCAAAAATGGAAGGGAAAAAATGAAGGTGGTCTAGAAATAAATTAAACAAATAAGATGGCCTAACCTAGAAACATTGATGGATTTGTATCTCTCATGTAAATTCTAAGCTAATTTTCATGATTTTTTATTTTTAGGATTTTATAGATCATTGGAAACTGTTTATAGAATTTTCTATGCATCTCAACTCGATCAAGAATTATAAGATAAAGAATAATCCAACTCACAAAATGGTGAGAGCATTAAAACTTAAACTACGAAAAAAATAGTGAGAGTGTGGAAAAGGGGGGATTTAGTTGACCTTAATGTGAATCAAGAATTTCCTACATAGTCCTATTATGACATCAAGTCACTATAGTTCTACCTTACAATGGAGGAATTTGACTAGGTAAAAATATGTTTATGAATTTAGGCAAATGTCACAGTCTTGGAATAGGAATAGTAAGGTGATATGGTAATGAATGATAAAGGTGTTATTCTTAATTTTCCCATAGGTAGTTATAATTATAAAATAAATACATAGTTTAATGATACTAATTTTTCCAAAGGTGGTTATAATCAATAACAATCATAATGAATTGAAAGAATAAATGAAAGATACAACTACCAAACCACTATCATGTAGGTCCAACATACTCCTTTATCTATAATACTGAATCAAATACTAAAATTTCATTTAAATCCCCTTGATGGAAGTGTCTGAAGAATGAATGGAATGGAACTAAGGTCAAAGGGATGGGATTGGAGGGTAAAAATAAATTTGGTTAGTAGGGAAGGTATGGTAGAATGGTATATAGTATGTGATGTTATGATAATTATATATAATGGTAATAGGGTTACCCCCAAGTGATAAGGTAAGGTAAATGGAAAGGTATGAAACAATGACAAGGTGAATGGCAAATGGAAAAGGCAAGGTAAATATTTTTGTCAAGGTATTTGTTATTTTTGTTGATGTGGAGTTGCATGTCTTGATCAACATATGATATAACTAGAATAGTCAAATGCTTAAATTTATATCCCACACCTCTTATAAATAGTTTCTCTATCAAGAAACTATTTTATATTTGTACTCCATTAATTTTTTTGTGATCTTAATTCATCGTTAATTATGTTTCCTCCAAACTTTGAGACAAGATATATTTGTATCTTCTATAAAGGAAAGTGCAGTCAAAGATGGTAAATACAAATAAATATTGGCTTATAGGTCTAATTTGGAAATGTAATATAGGTTTAGAATGAATTAGTGTATTACAATTTAATGTATAATGGTTGGGACATAAATGAAGATTGGGATTTTTAGGCACACACAATGTTTATAATTTTAGATTTGACATAATTTTTGTTGTGGATGGGATGAAGAATTTTAAATATGTTCTTAATAAGGCCATCATATTTTTATGTTGTTTGAGCCTGATAGTAGATACTATTCACATTTTGGCCTCATAGGCCAAATTTCAACCCCTACCACCAAAAAACTTGCATGAGAACCCCTCTAAGTGTATCTATAGTGTCTAAGATTTTCATGATCTCATTAATGTCTCTTATAAGTCTTTGAACATTGATTAAGAATTTCATGGTATGTATTAAAACCATTTTGTGTACTAATCATATGTCCTAGCTAATTTTAGTCATTTTATTAATGTACTAGGTCCACATTATAGTCTTTGAATGAGAAAGAGAGTGTCAAGTGTTTTAGACATCTATAAGGATTGTATAAACAATGTTTGACAAGATTAAGGTCTCCTAGCAGAAATTAAGGTAGTTTGGGTAATTTAAGGTTACTAATCCTTATAGTTTTAGACCTTTTTGATGTCATTGCTTGAAAATAAACCTTGGTTGGTAGGGTGTAAGGGTTTCAATCAATGTCCATGGTCATTATATGAAGTTTTATTATTGTTTTCAATGTCATTGATTTAATGTTTACCCATTTAAGAAATTTCAAGCCTTTATGAACCCCTTAAAGTCATTAATCACCCTCCAAACACCTCATGTTGGTAAAATGTAGTATAAAATCTTTGGAGAGGGGTAATAATTCAAGTGTCTCATTATTTCATAAAGGCCTTAAAATATTCTCTAAATCATCACTAGGCATTTTATAGTTTTAAAAGGTCTATCTTGTAGTCAAATCCACCTCCCCACTCATCAGTTGGGTCCCACACATGAAAAATGTGTAAGTTTAACTCCTCCTACCATACCACTTAGTTTTAAATATCATTTGACTCATGGTTTCCTTCCCTCTATCCTATAATGGTAGTTAAAGGCTTCAAAATGAAGAAAATGTAGGAAAAGAGGTATTTTCAAGTGTTTTTTGTAGGTTGTATAGACCTATACGGTCAGTCCATATAGATGGGAGTCAATAATTATAGGTGAGTTCATTCCAGATGTCTAGGAGAAGTTTCAAGTCAAAAGGATGCAAGAACAGGCCAATACCATTCCTCTCTCTCTCCACTGAGTTCTTTGGTAGTTTAGGCAAACTTTCAAGATTTCATTCATTATGTATAGGAGAGAGAAGATCAAGAAATAAAAATTTGGGGTAAAAAATTGGGTATCTTGACCTTCTTATTCATGGTAATTGTCTATAAATCCATGTCTATATACCCTCTATGAATAATGGCTAATAATTTGATCACTAAAATGACCTTATTCATCTATGCAAGGTTTAGAAATGCAACATTTTTGGTGCATTTTGAAGGATTTTTTTGAAAATAAATGATTTATGAGTGATTAATAGGTCTAATATACCATTTCCATTACCCTTCACCTTATGTTCACATGTATAGGGGTGTGAGAGAAATAAAATCTTCATGTTCTCTCTATTTGTAGACTGAAGATAGGTTTCCATATGTTTAGGGTGTTCAAAGATTGATGACATAAATGAATGGTGGTTATAGGCTATGAAATATTTACTTGTAATTCATTTTAAATTCTATGCTTATCCCAAGCACTTAGCTGAGCCACCGTCAGTTCTAGATTTCCTTCAAATCCTATTTCTAGTGGATTATCATTTGTGCATTATTTTCTCATTTTTAAAAGTGGAAATAGGATAGATGTGAATAGATAATCAAATTGTTTAAAAAACATGTGTATCTCACCCCTGAGTCATGACTTTGATATCTATCAAAGGACCATACTCACCCCAGTCTATTTTGAAACATCAACTCTTATTGAGTCACCACAAATCCTTCAAGACAAATTACACACATAAGGTGGTAACTATTGCAATGGGTTATATAAAAGTGTAGGGCCTCAAGGAGGATCAAAATTGTCTAAAATATATGGTAAATGGAGAATGAAAGGTCTAACAAAATCATCTTCACTCTTAACCCACTATCTAAAGATAGACTTCTCTCAGTCATACCATGAATATTATATAGACTAAGAGATGAGGTGTTACTATTTAATAGGAGTCTTATAGATATTAAGGACCTATGAGGAGTCATATGTTCCTATGAAGGAGAATGGAAATGAATAAAATAAGGTAGACAGTGTTAATAACTTCTCTAATCTCCTTAAGAGAGTGATTTAGTCTAAATTTTGAGAGACATTGCTTGTGCCTAAAGATTGAAGGGACTTTGATAGCATGATAAAGTTTTAAATATTTTATAGGGTTGTAAAAGAGTATCAAAAATAAACCAACATGATTATGTCACTCAATGATGACACAATCTAAACCTAAGAAAGTTACCTACATGCTTGATTATAATAAGAGAGCTATTGAGCATGAACCTAATTTAAGGAAACTTCAATATTAGAGGAATAATTTAATTATTATAAATTTATTAATGGATTAATTAATGTGGTAAGTGGAGAAAAGGTTATCATAAGGTAAGGGTATATTCTTTTCACACAATCATGAGCCATGATCACCTAGCACCTATGCAAGAGAGTTAATTGATAGCCCTATAGAAATGTGTGTTATTAAGTGAAAAAGGGTTCCTAAATTTTCCTCATAAATTTTTCTCAATATTTCTCATTATCATGTTCCATTCCTTAATATAAAAGAACTCAATGGCCTAATATAAGTCAAAGTAGGCCTATGCACATAAGTTGGGAATAAATGCATATTTTAAGAATTATATAAAAATTAAAAAACTTAGAGTAATTTTATAATATGTATCAAAAGTCTCAAAGTAACAGGAGAGTCAAAATGGTAAGGAGATCATAATGGCCTATTAGGCCATTTGCTATAAAACTGGTATGAATAAGCCTATTCTTGAGTTAAGTCTACCTATGTGTTTTGGTGCCTAAATGAAGTTGAAACTAATATATAATAAATTATTAATAATATCATAATTTTTATAAAGGGACTAATAATCTTAGGTGAACATAGAGACACTCAACTCAACCATCGGGGTTAAACAAACTTGACTATGTACAAACCCTAAGACTATTGTATGAGAGTATGTAGAGGACTAAATTATTGAAATATTTAGATCTAAAGGTTTTTGCCACATTAATATAATTAAAATGATTTAAAACTCCATCATATTATATTTTTAGGTAAAGATATCCTACTCAAACCCCCTAATACTGCCAAACACCTAGACTAGTAAGTAGACCTATAGGTAGATCATGAGATAATGAAGGCAAAGCAAAGTTTTAACATATGGAGGAAAATAAATAGGATGTAAATAGGTTTAAAATAATATTATATTATTATATTAAACCTTAAAGTCACTTACAGGTCACTTAGACCTATAAGACTCAGTTGGGGCCTATTAGGCCTAAAGCCATGTTTTAGACCTTAATCCCCACTACCATGTTGAAACATACCCAGACCTTCCCAAACAATATTTATGGAAATTAGAAGGTATAATAGGTTTTCTCAGCTCCTATTGATAATTAATCAAGTATGGAAAAGTATAAAAGGTTCAAATTGGGTCTTTAAGCCCAACTCGAGTTGCACTATCTTACACATTTATCTTGAGCTACACATTTAAGTGCTCACATATTTCACTACAAATAATCTCAAGTAAAATTATACTATAAGATGTTTTTAACCCATATGTACTCAATATACATGATATAGGTATTTTATTTAAGGGACCCAACTTTATGAATGAATGTTAAAACTATAGACCTATCCAAAAGGCTTGTAAGGAGTGCAAGGTCCACCATCTTATGTTCGTATCTTCACAGACAATATGCATTGTACCATAGGATTTTCATTATTTTTAGGGGGATTATATCTAATAAACACATATGAACATAATTTTTTGATTGGATATCTCTTATTTATGAACTATCATTAAGATGGTAGACCTCCAAAACCCTGCTTAAACCCTAACATAGACCAAACTTGTGGAAAATGGAGATAATTTCACTCAAACACTCTTAAATTACCTTAAAAACACTTGAACCACAAATATATATTACATTATACCTTTAATATAGTACTTTTTTGTATAGACACTATACATATATGTTAGAAAATTATACTTTTTTAATGAATTAAGTAAAAAATAAGGTACAAGGTAGTTTAAGGATTTAGAAATAATTAGAGGTGAAATATTGATACTTTTTTATCTTATAAAATCCTAATATATCCAATAATCTAACTATAAATTCCTATGTAAGTCTCCTCCAATTAATCATTATATAGATGTGAAAGAGAAGGGGACCTAGTCAACTAGAGAAGGTAAAATTATAGGCATCTATTTCTTGAGAAGGACTATACCATGGTATAAACATGTTATTTAAAATTAAAATAGGCCTATTCACCTAACCTAAGGTTTTTATTCAAGTCTCTAATCATCCATCAACATATAAGAAAGCAACTAAGCCTAATTGGCCTACTTAGACAACCAAAAAAGATGGAGTTGGCATAGAGAGGTTATTGGAAGAGTTAATATAGGATCATTACCCTTGAAACTAATTATATAGGTGACTAGATACACTTCATATCCATAATGATAGTTTTGAGGTAGTATTATAGCTTGGTCAACATGCATAAGGACTAGTGGTTTTCTCAATGCCTCATGGAGGCTAATTACACATCAGCTCCACCTTTTAATTATAATATATAGGAGTTATTGAATATTTTGGATGTTTTAATTCCTTATATGAGGATAATTTAAGTTTATTCAATCCCACCACTTCATTTCAATGTCTAATGGATCATTTAAGATAATCAATTTGGAGGGAAATACATGGAGGGAGTTAGAAGGATTACTTATAACTATAGATGGAGTTAACCATGGTCATTTATGACCTCTCATATATAACTCCATGCCATTTTATCTCTCCTTCTCTCTTCATTCTACTATATATTCAAGTCTCAATTCCTTAATTTGTATCCCTCACCTAGGTACGAAGAAACTATGCCTAGTTTTTTCTTGATGAACCTATTAGACTGATGAATAAACTATTGTAGATCTTTCATGATGATATCTAGTGTGTTATAGTTTTTTTTTTTTTTAATTTTAATATGTGATTAATTTATCTCCCTTACATTTCCTTGTTCACCTAGGTACAAATAATGTGTCTTATATATGTTATGTGGTGTGTATATGTGTTGGTAATGGAATTTGAAGTGTGATCTAAGTAGTAATAGCCTCATAGCAGACCTTCCTATCATGACCTTTTTACTCTATCTACCTAATATAGCCTCCACATGAAACACTTTTTCATAGGAACTTTTGATATTGGTTTTTCATTTGCTTGTTTAGTCTACTAGTATTGGTAAGAGTTCAATTTGAATGGATGAATGATCATATTAGTGCATCACCACCCCTTAGAGTAGGTTTCCCTTTATGCACTTACTATCCATTTTCACCTCAAAATCAATAAATCCTAGTGAACTAAGCCATAAGTAATGTACCAAGGGAGTTATCCCCATAATCTATAGGTCTAGTCAAATTACAAGGTCACCGACAACCTTTAAGCCATTCCCATGTTAGTCCAAGTTTGAAGCAAAATTGAACAATCTCCTTCAAAGGGTGTGACTTGGGTTGATAACATATACCATATGATTGTGTTGTATATTGAAATTTTTATTTATGTTATATTTAATAATGTCTTCATCAAGAAGTGAAGAACTATCATGCTCAGCTATTCATACCTCGAATAGGTTTTCACCAATAAAGTTGTCTTAATTATTCCATAGTTCCTCAAAAAAGGTTTTACTAAGGAACATTGAATTTTGACATTGATTATATTCTAGTTCCTCAAACTAGGTTTCACTATAAGATGTTGATTTTAGACTTTAATTCCCCCTAGCAACTTCAAAAAGGTTTCACTAGGAGATTTTTCTTCTTATGCATGAATATGGTATTTGTTTCCCTGATATTATTCAACTAATATGTCTCCATGGATGTATTTAAACAAGGTATGATTCTATTAGTCCCAATGAAAAATTATGGGAGGTGGAATGTTAATATAATGGCTAGGTTGGTTGGTGTTAATGGCATGTGTAACAATTATAGAATGGAAAGAGGAATCACAATCCTCGTATAAGATGCTAAGATAACTTATGTTGATTTTGAAGTTATCATCCTCAAAAATCATAGAAGAATCACAAATATATTCAAATTGATCTATAAGGCATGTGTAACCAATATTTTAATAACCATTAATGTATTCTAATTTTAAAGTTGATTTTATCTCAAAGGATTTTGAATTCGATGTTGAGATTGATGTTGATTCTACTTCTGATGTTAAATATGATATTGGTTCAAGAATAGAACCTAACTTCAATATTGATTCTTCATCTAGTGTGGATGTCACTAAAATGATGTCATGTTTAATTTTTGATAGTGGATAAGTAACAACCTATGATGGAATAATGGGCTCTTTGAGAATAGATTAATCTAAGAAGGGTTTGACATAAAACTAGCTTGTCTAGGTAAATCCCCTCAAAGAGAGGGAACAGATAGAGGAGTGACTTCATAAAAAATATCTTGTCAAAGTGAGACTCCTCAAAGAGGGGGAAAAGGTTAAAAGACAACTCCACAAATACTAGTTTATCAAAGTGAGGCTCTTTAAAAATAGGATAATGATTAAGATAATAATTTTCCTAAAGGCAATTATAATCATCAAGAAGTGACTCAATATAGACTAGCTTGTTAGAGTGATAATCCTCAACTAAAGGGAAAGGATCAAAAGGTTATTCATCATAGGTTGATGTGTCAAAAATAGGTTCTTCAAGAAAAACATCATGAATTGGTTGGTTCTTTTGGCCTTGGATAACACTTGGTTGTAAAATATTAGTTTGGAACACATATTGGTCTTTAAATAATGGATCTTAAAGATGTAATGATTGGTTATGTTATGGCTCAATAATTGGCATGGAGTTGGAAGTTTGGTAATAGATTAAGGATGATTGTTGTTTGAATAATTATCTCTTTGTAGATAGTCTCATCTCTGATGGGCTCAATAAAGGTTAGTTGACAGTCTAAGATGGTAACTATAACCTGTCTAGTTGTAATTTTACAACATTGTTGGGATAATGAGCTACCATACTTATAAGGCCCTGGAATGATAATGGAAGTGCATTATGAAGATTAGTTTTTATCACAAGCCAAAGGATGAGGACCTAGAATGGTAATGGATAGGCATTGTGAAACTTGGTTTCTAACACAAGACAAAGGACAAGGGCATGGAATGGTAATGGATGGATGCTGTGAAGTTTGGTTGTTAATTCAATCCAAAGGGTGAGTGCTTGAAATGGTAATATAAGGGCACTATGAAGCTTGTTTGCTATCATATATTAAAGGAGGATTAATGGTATATGTATGGGATCTATATCATTATCATTAAAAGGGTGAACATCATATGTTGATTGGCCCCAAAAAGTGTGATCATGGTAAATGATAATCGGCATGGTTGGGTTTGGCAATTATCCCAAAGAGGGTAGTTTAGGTCTATGAAAATGGTCTATGTCTATGTTTGAAAGTGGCATTGATCTAGGAATAGGTCTAAGAATGGAGTTGTTATCCAAAATTTAATTAATGATAAACATGGTATAAAATGCTCTCAAGGTTGAATGTCAAATGTATCACATAAATGGTCAAGTGAAATGGATAAAATATGAATGAAAAACTTATTAAAATGGTTTCAAATAATTCTAATCTAGGTCTAAATATGAAAAAGGTTACTAGGTCTCTAGGAACAAGTCACAAATCTAGGCTTAAAATAAGTAGGTATAAAATTGAAGGTAAAATTCTATGTCTTTTAGAAACACGACACTAGGTATAAAATAAAAAGGAATTACTAGGTCTTTTGAAAACATGACACAAAAGCTATACTTGAAATAAAACTAGGTCTAAAAATTAAGATAATTAATCTAAAAAATTTGAAACAATAGGACTCAAATTAGGCATTTTGATTCAATCATAAACTTGACCTTTGGTAGAATATAATAGACTTTAGGCACACATAAGATAGACCACTTCCCAAATTTATGCAAAAAAATAGTCTTTAAATCGAGCAAAGAATTAGTCTAAGTTACAGAACCCAAAAGTGAGAGATAAATGTCTAAGCCAAAATTATGTGAGGCATAGGCATAAACCAATCAATGTTTGAATTTGAACTTATCAAGTCAAATTTTGGACTAAATTTGAAATGCTTGGTTCTTAAATGGACAACAAGCTAGACCAAAATGAACAAAATAATGATACTAGGCATATACCAAAAAGGCACATGTGGTTTAAAAATTATAATTGGACACAAGGTAAAAAGTCTTTAAAATAATGCAATGAGTGTAACTATGTTATCTTACTCTAAAGGTGTGAAAAATGGTTTTGTTTCAAACACTATAAGGCACAAGATTTGGAATGAAATGGGTAGCATAATGACACCCCTTTAAAATAAGTGACACACACATGCAAAAGTTTGACAAATGACTAAGGCAAAGTATAGAGTCAAACAAATGGTATAACACCTCTTAAAAAAAAAGAGTGATATGAAAACATGACTTGTTTTAAACATGGTCTTAAAAAAATATTTTTGACTCAAGATAATGCAAGTAAAAAGGAAAAAATGATAAAAACACCTATGTGTATCTTCCCAATCCTAAAAACTGATAAGGTATCTTTGTACTATCAAATTCCATAAATATACTTGCTCTTGAGATGAAATTATGTTTTTAATCTAAAAATTCAAATTCAAATTAAAATTAGAGTTTTTAGGCCCCCTCTTCTCTTAAAATCTCATATGATGACATGAAACTTTGTGCTGTTCACCTTGCACTGATAGTATATTTGTAACAAGTGGGGTTGACTAAACTATAAATTTTCATATGTTCTAAATGGTCCCATATATGTTGCTAACACTAAGGCACAACATGTCATTTGGATCTGCATTAACCATCTTGTTGTGAAAATTTCTTGTCCTTTTTATAACCACTACATCCATTAATTTCTTAGTGTAGTGTGATGTCCAAGTTAAACATACATTTTGAGGTAGTCTCTTACTAACAGAGCTTGTTTAACCGATCAAACAAGCATCCTATGAATTCAACCTCAATTTGTATACCCATATTATGGAGTGGGGTTAAATTTATGTTGGGAGATGAATTCCTAAGTCAACACTTCCTTAGAGAACCCATGGAGAGGTGATGAAATCCCACCCACAAGTTAAAATATATGAAATAAAAACTAAGTAGGACTTTAGGGTCATTTTAGGATCATCCAAATTACTTAGATTTTGGGGAGGACCTTAACAACTTGTAAAAAGTGATAAATGTAATAATTAAAGCATTTTTTTTCACCCAAATTCCCTAAATGGGATGGGGGAAAGCATACACACTACACTTGGCTTATGAAATAAACACACAATAATAATTATAAAAATGAAAACTCTTATGAGAATTTAACTAGATATGAGTTCATTTTTATAGAACCAAAAAAATTATGTCATGAATTTTATCTCCTTGGCATTTCTTGAGAACTTTAGACAAAATAAAAATAACTCAAGTAAAATATTTTACAACACCAAATTTAAATATGAGTTTGGAAACTTAGAGTGTCAAAAAATATCTTTTCTTGGTATTTGGGTCCTTCAAAAGATGTTAGGGGGTCATTTTTATTAGAATAAAAAAACAAGTGAGCAAATGAGTTTTATAATTTAGCTCTCAAGTTTCAAATTTTCTTCACACAGTGAAAAATCACAAAAACATAAATCAATACTGTAACTTTTCCTACAAAACCACAATTAGTTAGCACAAAAATGCAACTTATTATAGAGAAAATTATTAATTAAAAACCATGGGTATACAAAAAAAACATAGATTTATAGTTCAAAACCACAAGTTTACAATTTAATGTCATAATTACCCTACAAGACAAAAGCTTAAGGTAATATCATGATTATACGATGTAATATCATAGATCAAGAAGGAAATATTAAAAATAGACAATGTAAAATCATGAATCTCAAGGTAATACCAAAAGTTTTGAAGGAAATACCATAAATAATGTGATATCACAAATCTAAAGGCAATATCACAATTCATGAAGGCAATATAACAACTCCTGTAAAACCACTACTTATCAAGGCAAAATTGTGACTTATCATGACATTATCAATATATATCATGATAATACAAAAAATAAAAAGTCATGATATTATAGTGTAATATAATGATTCCTCAGTGTAATATCATGATTAAAAAGATAAAAATCATGATTATACAAAATAAAAGTGTGATTTTTTATAGGATGTCCATGAGCCTCCACTTTCCACTTTTTTGATTAGCAAGTTATAATTTTGACATGAGAATTATTATAAAGATGTCCTCAAATGCCATGGGAATAATTTTTTGGGGTGTGGGTCCAATTGATCATTCCATAATGTGAACAAGGAATCCATAGAGAGGAGGTTTTTATAGTTTTATTCAATAAATAAAACTCAAAATAAACACACTAAACACTAACACCTCTAGCCTAGACATTAGGGAAAGCATATGTAATAAGCATACAATGAAAAAACAACTATAAAACAAAATAAAAAACACTTTTACCTTCCTTGTATCTCCAAAATGGATTATTGAAGTGGATTTATTGGCTTTGTGCATCAATAAATATTTATCAATGAAGCTCCATTTATTCCACCTTTCTTTGGAACCTTGGTTTGGCTAGTTGGATTATGAATTTGACATGGTAACATTACTTGAAAGGTTTATTATATATAGTTGACAATAATAAATTTACATAAAAATATCTTTTTAGAGGTATTTTTTCATAATAAAATTGCACCAAGATAGCTTATTGATCAATATGTAACACCTTGTATTTATAGCCTCCAAAGTTAACTCTCACCTAAGGTGAGTTAAGGCTAAGTTTAAACATGGAATGAGTTAAAACTAACCATAGGTGAGCTAAGGATAACTTAAATTGAGTTAAAAGATGTCTTTAATTATTATTTTAAATTAATATGCATGGGTTATATATATATATATATATATATATATATATATATATATATATATATATATATATATATGTATGTATGTATGTATGTATGTATGTA
Organism: Torreya grandis; assembly: GCA_037957365.1. Taxonomy (NCBI): domain Eukaryota; kingdom Viridiplantae; phylum Streptophyta; class Pinopsida; order Cupressales; family Taxaceae; genus Torreya; species Torreya grandis. The sequence continues at coordinate 3,481,723 of JARHVA010001324.1, forward strand.
TGTATATATATTGGGACAACTTGAGAACTCATAAAGGCAATGATGGAGAAGCTTGATATTTTGAATTTTTAAACTTCAATTTTTAGATATTAATTAATTAAAAATGGATAATTTAGCTAAGAATTTAATCTCATTTAATTATATGATTCATTTTTATTAGAATTTTATCTCTTTTAATAATTGTTTATGTTGCCTATTTAATGGGTCCATAGGTCAAACTACCAGTTGTTAGGTCTCAAGGTGACTAGAGATGAATCCATGAGAGGTTATTGTTTAGTATAGTATAATACCCAAAATAGGGATGATTAAAAAAATTATAATAATTAATGAATGATTCATAGATGAAATTTGGGTATTTAATAATTCCTAGGCTTAATTTGCAATGTTTGGTAGAAATCAATCTGAAGTCTAGTCGAAAACCAATTATGGCTGGAATGGGGTGTCTACACCTTGGTGATGGTATCCTTACCTAGACATAACTTGATTCCTTACTCTTAAAATGGGTGGATAAATGTTACTTCAATATTCACAAATTTTTTTTTCATTGGACCAAACATTGTCACCTATATCAATAGCCCCAGGCTTCTCCTTCCACCCCTATTAAACATTGTCATTGATTAAGGAAGAGATTATTGACCATTGTTATTAAGTGTTGAATTTTTATATTTAATTTATTTCAAAGGTACTAATGAAGATGTATGGTTCTTTCATTGATGTCAATATAATATAATTGATGTCATAGGTTATTGTGCAAATAATTGATCAAGTAATCCTTCAGGTCAGTATAACAAGTGTAAAGAATCTTGTGATGATTTATATATACTTTGTGAGATATTATTTTTAGGTGGTAAGATTAAATGTGTGAAATTTGAATAAGTAGTGTGCTTCAAATTTCTATGTAAACAGCACTAAAGATGCTTTGAATGTAATACAAAGATGACAATGCTTTACAGAGAATGCTTCAAAGAACACTTGACAATGTTTGAGAATGAGAGAGATTATCTAAGGTTGTATCCAAGGTATTAAATAAATTGTATATGAGTATAAGGTTAGCTATATATATATATATATATATATATATATATATATATATTCTTTGAAGATCTATGTATGTAGCTCCAAAGATGCTACAGTCAAGCTTTAAAGATCTGAAGGAGTTATATTGAAGCTACAAAGAAGAGTGAGTGTATGATGTTGATTAATAATACACAAGAGGAATTGGAACATATTTAATTTATAAAATGGAGTCTATAGAGTGGCTAGAAGGTCAGATTCAGGACTTACAGGTCAAGTCTTAGAAAGCAAGAAGAGATGGTGACCAAATGAGGTAACAGGATCAGTTTTCATGGCATGACTAAGTAGAATAAAATTGATATAAATAATTCAAGTTTTTTTAAGTATTTTCATAAATTTTTATGACATGGTTGGAAAATAAAAAACTTGAAAGTCTTTTCAAGGTTTCATGAGTACACAAAATGAAGAGTGGTCTACCCAAGAAGGTTTTCTTAGTAATCATTTACACATGCAGTAGTTGCATGAGATCCTAATATATTCATGGTATATGAATAAGGCTTCCATCTCAAATTTATAATAATTTTTTTTTGGAAAGAGGACATAAGTTTTATGGATGGTCATTAAGACTAGAAGGTAGTATATACCCTCATAAAACCCTAACTATGACCCAATGTTGAAGATATTATTTAAAAGAGCTTATAATAGTTTTATATGATCAAAAAAGTGATTAGAGGTTTAATTAACTCTCCTAAGTATATCTAAGTGTGATTTGTTTCTCAGGTAAGTGAGAATACTATATAGAGTAGTGTTTATCTTTTGAAGATTTATTATAGCAAATAGTGTTGACTGAGTCAAAGTTAATAATTAAATGAAGATCAAAGTGTGAGAATTTTTTATATTCATGAAGTTTTTTGGATAGTTTCTAGAGTTTATATGTGTGAATTTAGTTATCAAATTTGGTTAGTCACTAAACAAACCTTGTGGTGTAGATTGTGAGGAAATCAGATTGAAGAGAGATGTTTCTTGATGAGTTTTCATATGATAGTAATGCATTAAAATGTATGTTGATGTTTTTTTGGTATTCAATGATCTATCCATGATTTTAAAAACTTGAAATTTGGTGAAATTGGTTGAATCATTGAATCCAAAATGGATTATCTAGCTGAGTAAAGTCTGTGAGAAATAGGGTTGAAATATTAGTCTATAAGATCAATAATTATCATTAAATATCATGATATAAATGATTAAAGATGATCTAAACATGTTTTAAAATCATGTACATGAATTTAAACCCCTTTAATATATTTAATCATGTTTCATATGTTCATGTTTCCTTGACTATGTTTTGGAGTAAGTTGGCAGTTATGAGTGAACATCTTGCAGAAGTGTGTTTGAGCCTATTTACCCTAAGTTAAATCATAAGATTAGGTTGGTGATGACCTTAAGCTTATGAGAATTTTTTATATATAATTTTTTACCATGGTTATTTATCAAAATTTATTATATGCCTTAGTTGTTTAAGATAGAGTTTCTGTATATGCACAAACCTTTTATAAGCAGTGTTTTGAGTAAGTGTTAAAGTGGTAGTTGGACCTAAAATGTGTTGTAGACCTAAATTAAAGTTAGATAAGGGATATTGGAGTGTCTTATGATTTTTTCCTATCATGTAATGTGTTTTTACAATCTTAAATAAGTATCAAAGGGTAACATGTTGTTGACAAGGCCTGTTAGGTCTCCATAAACCTAAAAGAGGACTAAGGGCTAATTGATATATGGCTGACATATTGTAGTGATTGATTAATGACTATGGTATGTTATTATAATATTATTTAACCTATTCATGGATAACCTAAGTGATTTTAATATGTATCCAACCTAAAATAATATGATCAAATGACTTATTTAAAAGTAAGGCAGTTAGGCATCTTTTGGTATGCTTAAAGGAAATAGTGAAGGGGATGTGAATAGTGTTCTAAGAGAGTGAGAGTAGAAATAGATATGAAAATGACATAGATCATTTGAAATAAAAATATGTCATGTAGAATAGTATATATATCATGAATATATAATATAAGTTATGTAAGAGAGGATCAAGGTCATAAGACCTAATCAAGCCATGAGAAGGGCTAGTTGAGCAAAGAGGGATAAAGATTAGTTTGAGAGGGCTGAAGAGAGTGAAGAGCTAAAAGAGTATATCATCATATAGTTTACTAGTAATAATATTTTTAAAGGTGATTAAACAATCATGTGGTTGTGTTGGTACTGAGTCATATAGGGGGTTTGAACCTCTTTGTAAGTTGGAGCATGTTAAAGCCAAATGGGTGTTTAGTAAATTAGAGGTTAGTGTTCCTTGATATCTTGGTGCTTAGCTAAATATTTTTAAGCTAGTGATTGATAGATTGGGTTTGGTTTTCCAATTTAAATGGGTGATCAATTAAATATTAATGTTTTTCTTATAATATTTTAGTCCATTTACTTCATCAGTGGGTTTTCCACCCCAAGAGGGTTTCCCACATATATGTTGTGTTCATGTGTTTCATGCTCTTATGTTTTTTTATTTGTGATTATTGAAATTTAAATTCATACTAATATAGTTCATACATATTTAAGTGTAATTTAAATAAAAAGTTTGAAGATTGATTCACCCCAACCCCTCTCAGTCATCTTGTTTCTAATAATTGGTATCAAAGCAGGTCCTTTAGAATAGGATTGATAGCCTAAAGAAAATCATAAGAAAAAAGGATGACTATTCAGTAAGCTCAAGGAGGTTTCTCTAAAAGTAAAACTTTATTATTCATTGGATCTAACTATATTTTATATAATGTCATAATGAAGATATATATAATGTCACATGGACATGATATTTGGAAGTTAGTCATAGATGGATATATTTCCCCTCAAATTCCACTAATAGATGTAGTAGATAAGAAGGCCAGTGAAAATAACTCTAAGGCAATGAATGCCATTCTATGTGGCCTATCATAGGTAAAGATAGTAAAGGTAATTCATTATGTTTCATCTAAAGATATATGGGACAAATTGAATACCATATATGAAAGAAATACCAAGGTAAATATGGCCAAGTTTCATACCCATAGAAGAGAGTTTTAAAGCCTAAGAATGAATGAATATGAATCCATTACATCTTATATGTTAAGAGTTGATGAAGTTATCAAAATTATTAGAGGACTAGAAGAAGAAGTGAAATAGTCTACTATTGTTCAAAAGGTATTGAGATTACTAACTTATAAATTTCATTCTAAAGTGTCTATAGTAGAAGAAATGCAATATTTGGACATGCTAGAGGTGGATGGGCTTCATATCATCTTGATTACCTATGAGATGAGAACATATGAAGGAAGATATCTCAATAAGGAAGTTGTTTTCAAGGTTAAAAATAATTTAAAGGCTAAAAGGGACAAAGATGAGGTATGTTCAGACATTGATGATGATAAATTGATTGTTATGTTTCCTAGAAAGCTAAGAATGGGTTTAAGCAAGTACAAAGGCAATTTGTCATTCAAGTGTTTCAACTATGGAGAAATTGGAAATTTTGCAAATAAGTGTCCTCATAAGACTGAGGATGATGATATAGACAAGAAATTCTAAAATTATGACTAGAGAAAGAAGATTTTCATAAAGTATGAAGGAGAGAAGTCTTTCAATAATAAGAAAAAATTCTACACTAAAGAAAATAGATCATCTAATGTGAGTAATTTACACATATATGATAGTGGAGATGATAGAAATGAATTTGAGCATGAAAATAATAAAACTCTATTCATAGGCATAAAATTAGATAATGAGGGTTGTTTGAATGAGAAAGGTCTCATTATTGATGCAATATCAGATGAAGAAGAATACTATGACAGTGAAGAATCTGAAATGGATCTAGAAGTAGAGCTATTAGGTGCTCTATAAGAGATGAAGATTGTGATAAAGAAGAACAAGAAACTAAAGTCATTGGTTCAGGACTATGAGGAGCAAGTTGGATTGTTTGAGGAAAGGATGATTAGCACTACCAAGGAATTTGAAGAGATCATCTAATAAGTAGAAACCAAGAATGAGATTATGGTATCAAGTCTAAAGGTTAGAGAAGAAGATTGTAGTAGATATGAATTTGAAATAAAATCTATGAAAGTTAAGTTGAATCAAGTATCTAACAAGATAAAGAATTTTATGAAGTTTGACAAAAGTACTGAGGCTCTAGATGATATCCTAAGTAGCTATAATTTTGCATGTGACAAGACAAGTCTTGGATTTTGTTGAGGTCAACATACCCCATTTTTAAAAAATGGGGACCCTTGTGTTAAATTGTGCAAATTTTATACCTTAAAATAAAAAATTCACTTGATCAGAGTGTTATTATCATGTTTTCACATCATCTTTATTTGAAGATAACCCACACCATGGTCTAGTTGACTTATTTGGTCATGGCTCTAGTTTTATCTTATCTAAAATTACTAATATTAGATATTTATGTTTCAAGTTATAGGTTTAATGGAGTTCATTTGAAATGGGTAATACTCAAGGTTTTGTATTAAATGTTAAATTGCCCCTTTTACTAGCCTATGTTCTGTAATTGATTAATTGAATTCATATTTGAATTTCTAAAACCCTTAGTCTAACTTTAGTATAAGTACTGCTTTTGAATTCAAATTTGGTGGGATCTTTTATTTAAATTTTCATGGGAAAACTTTAATTTTACCTAGTTCATATTTCATCCTAAGGTCCTAGTCATATTTATTAACACAAGTGAGACCTTATTCTAAAATCTTTATCTTAATTTCTTCATGAATAGAGCCCCCTTTGTTCCCTTTTATCTTAGTATGGTCTAACTAAATATAGGGTACCTTTTATTATGTTTCTAACTTAGCTTAAGACTTTAGCCTAGAGCTTTATTCATATTTATTAATACAAATAAAAGCAATATTCTAAGACTTTAGCTCAAGTTTTATTTTTCTCAAGATCTAACTTAAGTATTTTTATTATTTATAGGAACCAATCTTGTTTGACTATCTGGATCATAATCTACATCATGCATTTGATTGGATGGGGAAGATATGATGGTGTGAATCAAAGTTTTAAAGGTCAAGGACCCTATGAAAAAATACAAAAATGATAAGTGGCACAACTACATGCCACAAATTAAAGTGTGTGCATCTTTCAAGGATCAATGGTATGTATTTTCTTAAAAAGATTAATCGAATGACATGTACCAAGTCAAAACTTTAATGGAGCTTGAGATGAGAAATAAAGTGACAAGTGTCACAATCTTAGACAAATAACACTTAATAGCCAATGGCATTTGACCTGGCAGACCAAGATCCAATGGAGTGCATTTGATCAAATGAAGATGATCAAATGGTGAATGATGAATGTTAAAAAGTCAAGAATATCAAGGATGAACAAAAAGTTGACATGTGGCATAGCTATGGGCCAAAAATTTAAATCTTGATCATCTTTTAAAGATTGAAAATATGTAGATGAGTGTACAAATTTTGATTAATGATTTATGGAGTAAGAGGTACATTTAAATAGATCAAGATCAATGATGCATGATTGATCCATGCAATCAAGATCAATGATGTGGGTTCAACATTGGTATTTCAACAATGCTCAGAGTGAATGTACAAGTGACTAGTGTCATAACCATGTGGAATGTAGTAAGCATCCAATGGCATTCAAGTTTTTGGATCGAGATTGATGGTCCACATTGATTTGTGTAAGGATGATCCAATGGTGTGAAATCAATTGGGAATTTTTAAAAGTTAATGGTCACTTTTTAAATAGTGATCAACAAAATGCCATAGAGATGCCAAGGTGGAGACATATAAACAAGATCAATCGTTCAAGAGATTTTACAGATCCAAAACAAGGCAAAGGTATAAATAGGTGATTTAAATAAAATATGAGTCACAAAGTTCATATGAGTTCAATAAGCTACCACCATTAAAGCTTTGATAAAATATTCAAAAAAACCCTATCACATTTCAAAGCCTTAGTTCAACCCTGTGATCATCATAATCAAGCCAAGGAAGATTGGATTGTCATCTATGTAATGATAATTTGATCTATAATTAAATTATAGACCACTAACAAGAAATTTAGAGAAATGTACAGCCATGGCATGCCAAAAAAGTGTCTCTAGAGAGATGTAGAACTCTATTTGACCTCAAATGTAGAATGAAGAGTTTTTAAGGACACACAATTCGATGCCATAATTTTAAATACTAGGGACATAAACTAGTAGAGCTTGTTTTGGACCATTGAGAAATAGCAACCCATCACAAGAGAAGAGGAGAAGAATGTGTCATCAAGAATGATCTAATATGACATAGTTTTCATTAAAATGATGGGTCTCCATTATGCTAAAGCAAAACCCAAGGTAATCCATTGTATAAACATTCTCTCTCATATTTTGAGAGATAGAAAATTTGATAAAGGCATGATAATCAATGAGCATACTCATAAGAATATAGCTTATATCTCTACTATAGCTTTTGAAAACTATTACAAACTACCTAAACCCCAAACAAACCAAACCACAATCAATAATTAGGCAAATAAAAATGACTTAAAGACCATCATTTCCCTATGGTTATATTCTAAAAATTAGGTGCTTTCATATTTCAATGGAAACATTCCCTATGGTCAATTCAAACTTGGGATAAGAATGATCATGACTATGATGAATAGGTTATGTGGAAATTCAACCACCACATATGTGGAAAAAAATTGGGTTCCCTTAGTCTAATTTATGGTTGATAAATAGCTCACCCCTCCCCTTGGTGAAGTGGTCAACACTTGTTTAAATAGGAAGATATTTGTAGTCAATAAGAAAACTAGGAACCAATTCTACATGATGTCATACCTCCTAGTTGCCTTAATTTCTACCAAAAATATCCCCAACATAAGGGAATGGTCACTTGATGGGACATAGACAATATCCCAATACTATTTGAAGTTGCACATATTTAAATATAGGGACCACATCCACTTCATTTGTGACTATGTTTATCCAACCCTAACTGAGGCCATAAATGGAAATCCAATGTCAAGAGTCAACCACTTGACCAAAATGTCAATTGAGGCTATGGGAGACATATGGTTATATCTATATTACATAATCATTAAGACTGAGGTAACATAATGCCCTTAGATTACCAATTCATGTGCTAATCAAGTTAGCTGAGTAGGAGGTGGCTTACCAAATATGTAATGGGATAGATGGTTTATGCAAAATCAAGAAGAAGGGACTGCTTCATAGCCTCCCCTTAGCCATTGGAAGGATTATTTTTTCAAAATGGGATAACATTGAGGCTACTTCTAGACATGGTACCTCTTTCAGTCTCCAAATTGATGAACTAAGGTATTGGGATCCACAAGGAAGGGTTAAAGAACACTTGAAAGCCAAGGGAGTAAATGTAACCTATGATCATCATCTTGGTCCTTTTGACCCCATATATAAAAAGGACTCTTCATTTTTTAGGTCACCTTTAAGTTTAAAAACCACAACATTAAACCAAAGTCTAGAATGCAGAGGGAGAAAAAGGGGAATGATGACAAATGCAAATTAGGGCTAAGTCAGTACCATTTGCTTAGTGGTGCACCTTTAAGACCTCCACTAGCCTAGTTACAGATAGAATATAAACTTGAGGCATAAATTAAGAAAAGGCTAGAGGAGAGAAGGCCCAATGAAATTGCATCATCTTCAACTCAAGTAGAGGATGAAGGATCATGAGTAGAGGAGGTTCATATGGTAGCACAAGACCCTGGTGAGATAACTAAAGATACTTTTAAAATGTTATCATTAGCCTTTTGGTTTAAATATGAATAAATGGAGGAATCCAAAGAATAAAATGGGAAAGAAGTGTTATACCTAGTTCTTATAGACACCCCCAAAAATAAAATTTGAAACGGCCATTGTCCCAGTTAAAAACAAGAAGCCCAAGGTGAATTTCACTCATCCTTTTAGTGAAATCAATCTCTTACATGAAGAAAACTTGATTTAAGTTCCAACCATTCCTAAATGGTTAATTTATGGAAAAATTCAAAAGGTACCTACCATGCACCATCATTGGGTACTGATGCAAACTTAATATTCCTATGCATGAGGAAGTCAAGCCATGGATAATTATATTAAAAAAGTAAGAAGAGAAAAGAATGACTACTCTAGGCAAATCAAGTGGAGCACAAATGGAGACCCCAGTTCCAAATGTGACAAAATCTTTAGTTGGTGTCAAATTTGACCCAACCACTACTAGTTTGTAAAGGGTAACTGAAAATAAGGCCATGGTTGGTGAAGAAGATTCACTTTACAAAAATTTTAACCTTTTGTTAGATTGACTCTATTTAGAGGATAAAATCCTATAAAAGACCTAATATTTAGAGAAAATGTCCTTAAAATAGCTTAGGATTAGATATATCAATTGTGAATAATGATCAAGGGCATCTTGCAGTAAAAAAAGAACCTAAAAGAACAAGCCATCTTGTCAATCTAAGAAGATAGATTCAAGTAATTTAAGGACACCATGATTGATTTATTCAATTATTTAAAGTCAATCAAAACTAGGCAAGAGGTAGTGGTTAAAAAAATCACCATGGCTACAAGTCAAGTTAGCCAATAGTAGGCTTAGAGCTACCAAGTGAAGGATTTGATCAAAGTCTTGACTAAAAATCAAATCCTTGAATTCAAGACAATTAGCCTATCTCACCTGAATATAGTTATGTCTATATTAATTGATAAGATCAATGCCCTAAGTAGGTGGTCCATGTAATTAGAGGACATTTATAAAGACCTAAAATAAAAATAAGATAAAAATTTTCACATATTGGATATCTTGATCAAAGATCCTACTACCCTTAGTCCCTTGGGTCTAATAACTGATGAGGAGTTCAAGCACAAAACTACTCAATTCATGCAAGAAGTAAAGAATCAAGGATAAGGAAAAGTAGGGGATTATAAGAATAAGTTCATGGGCCTAATTTTATCATCAAAATAAAAGATAAGATATGTTAGGGGCATCAAACAATATTTGGAAAGGGATAAGAGGGATCTCAAGGGCCTGGAAGATCAAGAAAAAGAATTGTTCATGAGACTTATCATTGATCTTCATCTACTTAATGAATAGCATTATATAATGAAGATCTTGTAAGGAAGGCAAAAGACTGTAATAGCACAAGGGTCTCCAAGTTAGTTAAAAAAGGAATATTCTTTTTGTAATTGAGCTTGTATACTTTTGAAAAGAGAATATTCTTTTATAAATGCATGTGAAACTTGTAAATCACATTTCCTATAGGTTGGTCATTTAGAATGTCTAGAGGGTCCTCAAAATATTTTAAAAGGATAGTTATCCTTAAATTTTAACATCACTAACTAGCATACCTTATGAAAGTTATATATAAAGAGGTATGCCCATTGTAAAAAAAGGGAGGGATTTTTTTGAGCCAAAACCAATTGTAATTTTTGATAAATTAATATAATCAAGTAATTTTACAAAGTTTGTCCAAAATTTTCTTGTGTCTTTTGTTATCCTAGATTCTCTCTCACTTGTTTGTTTTGACTTCTATATTTGAATGGTTATTATGAATTCTTGGTTTGTGCATTTGAATGCAAATCTGTTAACTTGTGCCAATGCTAGGTTAATTGAAAGTTATTAAGTTTATTTCATTTTCTTACTCTTATTGCATTTGGGCTAATGTTGTTTGCTTGCAAAGGTAAATCTTTAAAGTGAAATTGGTTCTTATTTACATTATTTCCCATATTTCTTAGATGTTTGCCTAATGTGTGATAGGATTTGAGTTTATGATACTTCATGTCATAAATTGGTTAAGTGTGTGCCTAAATGATATTTAAACTTTGTCATGATGTTTGGAATGAAGATCATCAATATCTCTTCTTTGTCTTACCTTTCCTTTTGCTCCTTTTTAACCAAATCACTCTAGCTTAATTTTCATTATAAATATCTATCTTAGATTAGTCTTTAGATTAGTTATTAACCATAATTCACCATTCTTAGTACATCATACTTCATATTTTGCATAGATTAACTATTTGGCCATGGTGGTTCCCATCCACGAGATTAATATAAATATTGTGAAACAATCCACTTGCTTTTCCTTTATTCCATCAATAGATAATAGGATTATCACAACCTGTAACTCATGTGTTGAAATTATTAGAATTCTAAAATGAGAAGTGTTCTTGAACACTCTAGGCGCCTATGATCATATTTAGGCATCAATAGGAGGGGATTCATTGGTGTTAGAAGGAGGACCTAGTTAGATCTTTGTACATTTGAAATATATTTACCAATTTTGATGAATTTTGTTTAAATATTGATGTATTGTTTTCATATTTTTGTTTCTTTTAGAATATTTTTGTAAAGATCATTAATCTTCATGGTTTCAGACTAGTATTTATGCTTTTTAGACAAAGATAGACATTTTTTGAAGATTCATGGTAAATTATGGTAAAGATAACTTATGATCTATGAATCTAAGGATTTTAAAGTTAGTAATAGTGGTTTTATTCAAATATTGATAGATCCTTTGCAAATTTGAGTTTATTTGAGATTAGACATGTAAAGATAATTCATATCTACGTATTTGGACATATCTTTGAGCTAATTTAGTTAGAGATTAATGTCCTTTACTATTATTTATACATGTTTGTACAAAATTGGCTTAACTTACCAATATAATCATTTTTCTTTGTAAATATGAGGCTTACACATCATATTTAGAATAGGATTTAGAGCTAAAACTACCACAAGTAAGATCCTTGTCAAGGTATGGCATGGTTAGGTGGAAGTTCTATTAATGTACCTGACTAGGTACATGACTTACCAATAAATCCTAAAAGGTATTTATCTTATTTTAGTCCTAATAATGTTGTCATAGCTAGAGAACATATTATATATTTCAAATCTACTTTAAGGCTTCTAAATGTAGTTCATGAATATGTAGGATGTAGATTGTTTCCATTTAATTTCAAAGATGTTACATATTAATGGTTCCTTAACCTACCTGAGAACTACATTATCAATTGTAATAACTTTAATGATTACTTCATTAATGATTTTTTAAAAATCATCAATCCTTATGTCTTATAACAATGGTTCACCATAGTTAAAATAAATCCTAATGAGCCCATAAAGGCCTTTAATGCTAGATTCTAGAAGATGTTCAATAGAACTATATCCCCTTATAGACCTAATGAGGCTTTATCCTTAGAGATTTAAAAGTATGGTTTGGATCCCATGACTTTTGTGTTTCTTAAAAGTTCTGTTGGAGTCATAAACACCTTGGCCTTGGCCTATGCTAAAGCTATTATAATAAATGATTAAATATAGCCTTAGGGTCAACTTGCATATGTTATCCCAAATTTCAACCCTAATTTATCAACACTAAATATCATTTATAATACCAAATAGAATGTGTCTACCTTAAATCAAACACTAGTCTGGAACCAATTGTCCTTAAGCCATGCCCATCCTAGCCAAAATTTGGGGTTCTTGAATAATGCTACAAATGGATTTTATCCACAGGAATAGAGTGCTTTAATGCCCACCACTAGTCATAATAATAAGTTCCTGACTTAGAAGGACCAAATAATGAGAATGAATACATAATTAAGATGGTTCAAAAGCTAATCATTGATTTCCTTCAGTTATAAAAGCAAGTGGGAAGTATTGGGAAAACTCCAATAGAAATTATGCTTCTCAAAGGTTTAATATGCCTATAAATAGGTTTCATGATAACAATGATAATAGATCATTCAATAACATACATGAAATGAATCTTTATGATATGGGTCTAGTTGATCATTGTAATTTATTTTAAGAATATCAAAATAAAAAGGATACATCTAAACCTATGTTTAATCAAGACAATGTTATAGGGGCATCTGACTTTGTATGGACATCTAGCTTTACAGAGACACCCAAATCCTTCATGGTAGAGGATTTTGATTTTCCATTTGATGAAGAAAATAAACTTAAAGACTCTCTAGAATAACGAATAGCCATTCAAGATGAGCAGCCCCATGAATAAGATTAGATACAAGTTGACCTCTCTTCAAAAGATAACTATGAGGATAATTCATATGAGGTCATTTTTAAAATTATAGATATCCCTGAAGAAGTTGACCAGTGGAAACATTTATACCAAGTTTTTTTGAAATAAATTAAGGTATTCTAAGACAATAATTCCATTCTAAATATCCCAAAGCAAGATGAGGTGGGACTTGATTGGATAGAAGAGATACCAATCTTTACAAAATATGAAGATGAAACAAGTGTAGCAAGAAGACCAAGAATTTCCATATGACACCTTTAAAAGTTTGGAAGTAGGTGATCAACCTAATTCAAATGGTAAATTTGAAAATGAATCTCATGTCCTTTCAGTTGACTATGATGAAGAGGATTTTCAATATGAGTTAGAGTCTAATGAAGACATCAACCTAAATATACTAGTTGAGTTCACAATCCAACCATTGAAGGCAAATGTTACAAATCATGATCAATCTTTGAACGAAGTAGAGATAACATTCATGATGCAAGAAAGAAGAATTTGGGAAGAAGATGGTTGAATCTTGGATCCATATCTTTAATCCATGTGCTTGATAATGGAGGTGGGAAACCAAGCTACATCATACAAAAAACACAATCATATAAGTGCTCCTATCCATAAAAAGGAGCCATTAAATTGAAGTAATCATGTTTCAAGGTTTTTTAGTAGACTAAATAACTTTCCATTTTATCCTAGAGGTAGGTTATTTATAAAGTTAGTGTAGGGTTTTTTTTAGTTTCTTTCTTGTTTATTTCCTTCCTATCCCTTGTTTGTATGTAGTGTTTGTAAATAATTATTTTCTTATTGTTTGTTTGTTTTGTGTGTTTACTTTTTATGATTTGTTCCTTACCTATAATAAGTCATTTTAGATAGTTCTCAACTCAAAATACATCTAATTTCTCATAATAACCTCACCAATTAGGAATGTAGGTGTGATCTTCAAGTGTTGGTTGATCATGGATCATTGAAATATAAGCTAGATGCTATGGTTTGGAGAAAATAGCAAAGACTAATGGTTAAAATACTTGTTCCTTGGGATTTTAAGCATTTTTTATCTAATCTTTGTTTTAATAATGTTTACACATGTAGTTTAAAATATTGAATTATTATGATATAGTCATGTTTGCACTTAATAAACATTATTGACTAAGACAAAGTTTTCAACCAAGGATGATTGTCTGAAGATCAAACATTTGACCAAAACCCTAAACCTAGCTAACTTAGTTCCCAAACTTTTATATAAAGCCAAAATAACCTAAAATTTTACAAAAATAAGACCTTATTTCAAAAATTCAAAGGATTTCTAGGCAGAGCTGATTCTTGTAATCTCCATCGGGGCTATGGACACCTAACTGGTAATGGAGAAAGGCCTTGATTGGATACAAAAGAATATTTGTCAAGTTTATGGATACTTGGCTAGTATTAGATAAAATCCCAAGCCTTCCATAAGCTAAAGTATGGTTCTTAATGAATATCCAAACATGTTGAAAGTTAGTGTTAATCATGAAAGTCATGAAATCTAGAAGTTGTTTTCTAAAATCCCATGGTAAATAGTAAATGGAATCAAAGCACACACACAACATGACTGAGTCTTGATTTTTTACCCTAATTCTACATATGCAAGACTTGTTTCAACCATAAATTGATCCAAATGGTATTTTATCAAATGGAATGATTAAACTAGTTATTAGTCTGAACCAGAGTCTCTAAATTCTAACATATTGTTATGTTTCCCCTAGAATTTGTCATTTTTTAAGGTAAACATACCCCCATTTATAAAAAATAGGGACCTTTATGTTAAATTGTGTAAGTTTTATACCTTTGAATTGAAAATTCACTTGATTTTAGTGTTATTAGCATGTTTGCACATCATCTTTATTTGAAGATCATCCACACCATAGTTTGGTTAGCTTATTTATTCATGGCTCTAGTTTGATTTTATCTAAAATTACTAATATTGGATATCTATGTTTCAGGTTACAAGTTTAATGGAGTTTATTTGAAATGGGAAATACTAAAGGTTTTGTGTTAAATGTTAAATTGCCCCTTTTAGTAGCCTTCGCTCTATAATTGATTAATTGAATTCATATTTGAATTGCTAAAACCCTTAGTCTAGATTTAGTCTAAGTACTTTTAAATTCAAATTTGGTGAAAGATTTTATTTAAATTTTTTAAGAACACTTTAATTTGACCTAGTTCATATTTTATCCTAAAGTCCTAGTTATATTTATTAACACAACCAAGACCTTAGTCTAAAATCTTTATCTTAAGTTCTTCACGTCTTGATCCCCCTTTGTTTCCTTTTATCTTAGTGTGGTCTAACTAAATGTGGGGTTTAATTTATTATGTTTCTAACTTAGTTTGAGACTTTAGCCTAAATATTTATTCATATTTATTAATATCAATAAAATAATTAGTCTAAGACTTTAGTTTAATTTTTATGTTCCTCAAGCTCTGACTTAAGTATTTTCATTATCCATAGGAACCAATATCATTCAACTACCTAGATCATAATTATAACATGCATTTGATTAGATGGGAAAGATTTGATGGTGTGAATCAAAGTTTGAAAGTTCAAGGACCTTATAGACAAATGTAAAAATGACAATTAGAACAAATACATGTCATAAATTAAAGATCATGCATATTTCAAAGATAGATGGTATGCATTCACTCAGATAAGATTAATCAGATGATGTGTATCAATTCAAAACTTCAATAGATCCCTAGGACAAGTGATAAAGTGATAAGTGTCACAATCTTAGATAAAGAATACTTATTAGCCAATGGTGTTTGACTTGGTTGATCAAGATCTAATGGAATGCATTTGATCAAATTAAGATGGTCAAGCAGTGCATGATTAACATTGAAAAGTCAATAATCCTGAGGATGAATGTGAAGATGACATGTGGCATAGTTCTTGGCCACAAATTAAATCTCAAACATCATTTAAAGATCAATGGTATGTATATGAACATACACATTTTGTTTAATGGTCCATGGAACAAGAGGTACATTTAAATATATCAAGATCAATGATGCATGATTGATCCATGCAATCAAGATTAATGATGTGGGATCAACATGACATTTCAATAAAGCTCATAAAAAACATGAAAGTGATAAGTGTAATAACCACAAGGAATGTAGTGAGAATATAATGGCATTCAAGTTCTTAGATTGAGATTGATGGTCCACTTTGATTTATATGAGGATGATCCAATGGTGTGAAATCAATTAGGATTTTTTATAAGGCAACGGTCACTTTTTTAAATATTGATGAATAGAATGTCATGGAGATGCCATAATGGAGCCATATAATCTAGACTAATTAGTTCAAAATATTTTATAGATCTATGATAAGGCAAAGGTATAAATAGGTGATCTAAATAAAATCTGAGGCATAAAGTTCATATGAGTTCAATAATCTACCACCATTAAAGCTTTGAGAAAACCTTCCAAAAAACCCTAGCACATTTGGAAGCCTTAGTTTGACCCTATGATCATTGTAATCAAGCCAAGTAGGATTGGATTGTCTTTTTTTTATAGATAATTTGATCCATAATTGAATTATAGACCATTGGCAAGAAATTTAGAGAAACTTACAACTAGGTAGCCCAAAAAAGTGTCTCTAAAGAGGATGTATAACTCTATTTTACCTTAGATTTAGAAGGAAGAGTTTTTAAGGACACATAATTTGATACCATAGCTTTTAATACTAGGAATAATAATTGGTCGTGCTTGTTTTAGACCATTAAGAACCAATAGCCCATCACAAAAGAAGAAAAGAAGAATGTGTCAGCAAGAAAGATCTACTATGACATAGTTTCCATTCAAATGATGGGTATCTATTATGTTATATCAAAAATTGAGGTACTGCATTATATAGACATATTATCTCCTATTTTTAGATATGGAAAATTAATAAATGCATGATAGTCAATTAGCATACTCATAAAAATATTGCGTATATCTCGACTATAACATTTGAAAACTATTACAAACTAACTAAACCCTAAATAGATCAAACCATAATCAATAATTAGGCCAAGTAAAATGACTTAAATGCCATCCTTTCCCTATGGTTATATTTTGTAAATTAGGGGTTTTCATATTTCAATGGCAACATTCCCATTGGTCAATTCAGACTTAGGATAGGAATGATCATGACTATGATGAATAGGTTATGTGGAAATTCAACCACCACATATGTGGACAAAATTTGGGTGCCTTTAGTCTATTTTATGGTTGATAAACAACTCACCCCTCTCAGTGAAATGGTCAGCATTTATTTAAGTAGGTATATCTTTTTAGTTAGGAAGAAAACTAGGAACCAACTCTATATGATGTCATACCTCTTATATGCCTTTTTTCTATAATAAAGATCCATATCCTAAGGTAATGGTCACTTGATGGGACAAAAATAGTCTCTCAATAATATTAAAAGTTTCACATATTCAAATATAGGGACCACATCCACTTTATTTGTAACTATGTTTATCCATCCCTAATCGATGCCATAACATGGAATCCAATGTCAAGAGTCAGCCCCTTGACCAAGAATTCACTTGAAGACATGGGAGACATTTAGTTATATCTATATTACATAATCATTAGGGTTAAAACAACATAATTCACTCCCCTTAGATTACTAGTCCATGTGTTAATCAAGTTAGCTAAGTAGGAGGTGGCTTACCAAATATGCAATGGGATAGATGGTTTATTTAAAACCAAGAGGAAGGGAAATCTTCATATCCTCCCCTTAACCATTGTAAGGAATTTTTTTACACAATGGGACAACATTGAGGCTACTTCTAGACACAAGACCTCCTTCAATCTCCAAATTGATGAACTCAGGCAGTGGGATCCATAGGGAAGGTTTAAACAACACTTGAAAGACAAGGGAGTAAATGTACCCTATGATCATCAACTTGGTCCTTTTAACCCCATATATAAAAATGCCTCTTCATTCTCTAAGGTCACCTTTAGGTTAAAAAATCACAACATCAAACTAGAGTCTAGAATGCAGAGGGAACAAAATGGGAATGATGACAAATGAAAATTAGGGCCAAGGCAATACCATTTGTTAAGTGGTGCACCTTCACAACCTCTAATATCCTAGTTATAGATAGAGTCTAGACTTGAAGCACAAATTAAGAAAATTCTAGAGGAGAGAAGCCTTGATGAAATTGAATCTTATTCAACTCAAGTAGAGGAGCAAGGATCACTAGTGGAGGAGGTTCATATGGTATCACTATACCTTAGTGAAATAATTGAAGATCCTTTAAAAATTATATCATTAGCCTATCAATTTGAGGATGAAGAAATAGAGGAAGCCAAATAAGAAAAGGGGAAGTGTTAGACCTAGTTATTATAGATAACCCAAAAGAAAAGCTAAATTGGCCATTGTCCTAGTTAAAACTAAGAAGCCTAAAGTGAATTTCACTCATCCTTTGAGTGAAATAAATCTCTTCAATGAAGAAAATTTGATTTAGGTTCCAATCATTCCTAAATGGTTCATTTATGTAAAATTACAAAAGGTACTTACTATGCACCATCCTTGGCCATTGATGCAAGCAATCAAAATTCCAGTGCATGAAGAAATCAAGCCATGGATAGATGCATTACAAAAGGAACAAGAGAAAGGAATGATTGCTTTAGGAGAATCAAGTGGAGCATAAATGGAGACCCTAGCTCCAAATGTGATATAATTATTAGTTGGTGTCAAATTTGACCCCAACCACTGCTAGTTTGTAGAAGGTAACTAAAAAGAAGGCCATGGCTGGTAGAGAATAATTCACTTTCCAAAAAGTGAAACCTTTTGTTTGATTGACAAGGATAAAATCTCAATGAAGACCCAATATTTAAATAATATATCCTTGAAATGACTTAGGCTCAGATAGATTAATTACAAACAATGATCAAGGACATCTTGAAATAGAACAAGAACTTAAAAGAACAAACCATCTTATTAATCCAAGAAGATACATTAAGGAAATTTGAGGACACCATGATTTATGTATTCAATTCTTTAAAGTAAGTCAAAAATAGGTAAGATATAGTGAAAAACAAAGTACCATGGCTATAGGCCAAGTTGGTTAATGGTAGGCTTTGAGCTACCAAGTGAAGGATTTGATCAAAGTCTTGACTAAAAATCAAATCCCTAAATTCAAGATAGTTAGGCCTAGCCCACCTAAATATGGCTATGACTATATTAATTGATAGGATTAAGGCCCTGAGTAGTTGGTCCAAGCAACTAGAAGACATTTCTATTAGAATACATTTTCAAAGACCTCAAATAAAAAAAAGATAAAATGTTTCACATATTAGATATCTTGATCAAAGATCCTACCAAACTTAGTCCCTTGGGTCTAATAATTGATGAAAAGTTCAAGCATTGAATTACTCAATTAATGCAAAAAGCAAAGAATCAAGAATAAAGGAAAATAGGGACTAATAACAAGAAGCTCATGTGCCTACTTTTATCATCAAAATAAAATATAAGAGAAGTCAGGGCCATTAAACAAGCTTTGGAAAGGGCTAAGAAGGATCTCAAGGGCCTAGAAGATCAAGAAAAAGAATTATTCATGAGACCTATCATTGATCTCCATCTAATCATTGAATAACATTATAGAATGAAGATCTTGTAAGGAAGGAAATAGACTATGATAGCACAAGGGTCTCTAAGTTAGTTAAGATATGAATAGTCTTTTTGTAATTGAGCTTGTATACTTTTAAAAAGAGAATATTCTTTTATAAAGTCACGCACAACTTGTAAAGCACATTTCCTATAAGTTAGTCATTTAGAATTTCTAGAGGGTCCTCAAAATATTTTAAAAGGATAGTTATCCTTAAATTTTGACATGACTAATTGGAATACCTTATGAAAGGTCTATATAAATAGGTATGCCCATTGTCAAAAAAGGGAGGGAATTTTTGAGCCAAAACCAATTGTAACTTTTGAGTAATTAATATAAGCAAGGAATTTTACAAAGTTTGTCCAAAATTTACTTGTGCCTTTTGTTATTCTGGATTCTTTTTCACTTGTTTATTTTGACTTCTAGATTTGAATGGTTCTTATGAATTCCTAATGTGTAGATTTGAATGCAGAGCTATTAACTTGTGTCGATGCTAAGTTAATTGAAATTTCTTACGTTCATTTCATTTTATTACTCTTATTACATTTGGGCTAATGTTGTTTGCTTACAAGGGTAAATCTTTAAAGTGAAATTGGTTATTATTTGCATTATTCCCCACATTTATTAGATGTTTTCTTGATGTGTGATAGGATTTGAGCTTATGCTACTTCATGTCATACATTGGTTAAGTGCATGCTTGGATGATATTTAAAGTTTGTCATGATGTTTGGAATTAAGTTCAACAACATCTCTTCTCTACCTTACCTTTCCTTTTCCTCCTTTTATATCTAGATCACTCTAGCTTAATTTTCTTTGTAAATATCCATCTTACATTAGTGTTTAGATTAGTTAATTATCATAATTCACCATTCTTACCAAAACATACTTCATATTTTGCATAGATTAAATATTTTGCCACAATGTCTCCCAACCACCAAATTAATATAAATATTGTGAAATAGTCCACTTGATTTACCTCTATTCTATCAATAGATAATTTTATTATCACAACCTATAACTCATGCACTAAATTCTTATAATTATAAAATAATAAGTTTTTTTGAACACTCTAGGAACCTATGATACATATTCATGTGTCAATAGATTCAAAAAAGACTAAAAGAAGGAATCTCGAGTTGAGAAGAAGACTGTTGAAGATAAAAAGTTCAAAAGACCTATCAGATAGCCCAATGTTATAAGGTATGCTAATTATTTAAATGGTTACTATTTTACATGCATTAAATTTGGTCATAGAGTTAGAGAATATAGAAGATCCTCTAGGAATGAGTACTCATGGAACTATGGAAAGAGAAGTAGGTGGTAAAAAAGAGATCACAACCATTATCAGTTAAATGGTATATATAAACTGGTATATTATAGTTGTAATAATGTAGGACACATTACAAGATTTTATACTAACAAATTTATGAATAAGACCAGTCAAGGTAAAAAGGTTCATAGTCATGTCACTCAAAAATAGATCAAGAAGACAAACCATGTGGATAACGTGAAGGCAGAGAAAAATGCTAAAGAAGAATATTCTATGAAATCTTAGAGTATAGAAAGTGGTTTCTCAAGCCACATATCAAGAGACAATGAAATACTTAAATATCATATAAATGATCAAACCAGTAAGGATGAATAAGTAGCTAAAAAGAAGAAGGATAAAGTGAGTTATAATCAGCTCATAAACCAAGGTGGTATGTTTACTACTGTAGAGAAAAAATCAAGTTAGGAAAATCAAGAACACTTGTTATCTATATGTGTTAACAAGACAGTCAAAGAAAAGAAGAATAAAGTTGGCAAGATTGATGATGATATCAAGCTGAAAGAGCTAATCAAGTACAAAAGAATGCTAAATAATATTCAACCTAGTAAAGATATAGAGATCTAGGAATATCTTGAGTTCATGTTGTTTTAGTTCCCTATGAAAAAGAGGTGGTTCCATTATAATTCATGGATACATTATTATATCAGTAGAAACATGAGGTTGTATTCAAAGATTCTCTAAAGACAAAATGTAGAACAATTGGCACATAAAAGGTAAGATTTTGAGATCTATTTGTATGGTTGAGCTTAATCTGTGAAGACTAAGGGGGAGTCCCTATTTCTATGTTGGTATCAAGAATGAGATTATCATGTGTATGGTCAATATTTTTGGTGTCTTATTTAGCCATATCAAATAAAGGTATTTTATCTTGAGTTCCTAGTTCTTTGAAAGAATATATGCATAATCTAAGGGGGAGATTGGTAACTCTATGCTATTTGTCAAGAGAGGGGTTGATTTTGGTATACATAGAGTTAAGAAGATATTAAATCTAATATGTTTCATAAATTATATTTGTTGAGATTTTGCTAAATCATATGGGAGAGATAATATGTTTAATAATTTCTTAGAGTTTGATTATCATAAAGGGTTGTCATAAGTTTCTGAAGATTGTGTGTTTTTGAGAGATAGTATTAGCTCACAAGAGAAGAGTATGATTTTAGTATTTACATATTATCCTTGATATCTACTACTAACAGAAGCATGGTGGATGCTTGGTTTGAGGGGGATTTATTCAAGTAAGTTAATTGAGCATGATCTATGTTGAAGTGATCTTTTAATATGAGTTGTTTCTAAAAGAGATAAAAGTTATGGAATAAATTTGTCATTAATGTCAAAGGGGGTTAAGATCAAAAAAGGGAAAAAGGTCAAAAAGTTTTAAAAAAGATGAGAAGATGGGAGAAATATTAGAAAAGTTCTAAAAGATCAGGAGAAAGAAAAGGAAAGAACTAGGTCTAAGAGATGATTACCATCGAGAAGTGGTTGACAGTGTTTTCTAAATGTGTTTGCCATCAATGACAAGTGGATATTGTTAAACATTGTCATTGATTAAGGAAGAGATTTTTGAAAAATTTTGCCATGAATGATAAGTGAATATTGTTAAACATTGTCATTGATTAAAGAAGAGATTTTTGAGAATTTTTATTAAGTGTTGATCTTTGATATTTAAGGTTGTCATTGATGTCAAAGGTATTAATTAAGATTCATGGTTCTTTCAGTGATGTCAATCTATATAATTGATGTCACAGGTTCTCATGAAAATACTTGATCAAGTAAGCCTTGAGGTCAGTATAGTAAGTGTAAATCATCTTGTAATGATTTGTATATACCTTGATAGGTACTATTTATAGGTGGTAAGATGAAATGTGTGAGATCTGAAGAAGAAGAAACGTGCTCTAAAGTTTTGTGTATGTAGCACCAAAGATATTTTGAATGTCCTATGAAGATGAGAATGCTCTGAAGATAATGCTCCAAAAAACACTTGACAGTGTTTGAGAATGAAAGACATTGTCTAAGTTTGTATATAAGGTATTAAAAACCATGCAAATGAGTAGAAAGTTAGCTCTAAATATATGTGTGCTCCAAAGATATGTGTATGCAGCATTTAGGATGTTATAGTCAAGCTTTGAAGATGTACAAGTAACTTTAAAGAAGTTTTGTTGAAGTTACAAAGAAGAGTGAGTGTATAATGTTTATTAATCATATACAAGAGTAATTTTAACATATATAAGTTCCAAATTAGAGTCTACATAAAAGGTCAGATTCAAGACTTGTAGGTCAAGTCATAGAAAGCAAGGAGAGATGGTGACCAAATGAGGTAACAAGATCAATTTTCATGGCATGAGTACGTAAATGAACATTGATAGAGGTAATTTAAGTTGTTTTAAGTATGTGCATAAATTTTTAGGACATGGTTTGAAAAAAAGAGACTTGAAAGGTGTTTTAAGGTTTCATGAGTATAGAAAATGAGGAGTTGTCTACCCAAGAATTTTTTCTCTATACTCATTGGCAATGCAATAGATGCGTGAGATCCTAAGTTATTTATGGTAGATGAGGAAGGATTATAGCTTAAATTTATAACTATTTGATTTTGGAAAGAGGATATAAGTTTTATGAATGATCATTAAGACTAAAAGGTAGTCTAAACCCTCATATAATCTTGACTATGACTTGATGTTGAATATCTTGTTCAAAAGAGCTTATAATAATTTGATATGATCAAAAAAGTGATTGGAGGTTGAAATAAACTCTCCCAAGAATCTCTACATGTGATTGGTTTATTAGGTGAGTGAGAAGACCATATATATTAGTGTTTATCTTTTCAAGATTTGTTGTAGCAGACAGTGTTGACCAAGTCAAAGTTGCTAAGTGAATGAATATCAAAGTGTGAGACTTGTAGTTGATATTCATGAAGGTTTTTGGATAGGTTCTAGATGTTATATGTGTGAACCTAGTTATCAAATACATATGAGAGTAATGTATTAAAATTTAGGTTGATTTTATTTGGGTCTTGAATGATCTATCCATGATTTCTATAAGCTTGTAAATTGGTGCAATTGGTTGAATAATTGAATCTAAAATAGCTTATCTGGCTAAGTAGAGTATGTGAGAAATAAGGTCAAAATAATGGTCTATAAGATCAATAGTTCTCATTAGATATCA
The DNA here is from genome assembly GCA_037957365.1 of Torreya grandis. Classification (NCBI taxonomy): domain Eukaryota; kingdom Viridiplantae; phylum Streptophyta; class Pinopsida; order Cupressales; family Taxaceae; genus Torreya; species Torreya grandis. The sequence goes on from JARHVA010001324.1 coordinate 3,505,939, forward strand.
TGATATAATAGATTGGTGATGCTATAAATATTTTTTAATATCCTATACATGCATTAAAATACCTTAAATATATTCAATCATGTTTTAGATGTCCATGTTTCCTTGACTATGATTTGGACTAAGTTGGCAGTTCTAAGTGAACATCTTGTAGAAGTGTGTTTGAGATTGTTTACCCTTAGTTAAAGAATAATATGAATTTAGTTATGACCTTGAGGTCATGAAGATTCTATATATATATATATATAAATTTTTTCCATGGTTTTTTTTTTAAATTAAGTATATGCCCCAGTTATTCAAGATAGATTTTCTATATATGAGCATACCTTTTATAATCAGTGTTTTGAGTAAGTGTAAAAGTGGTAGTTGGACCTAAAATGTGTTATATACCTAAATAAAAGTTGTATAAGGGATATTGAATTAGATTATGATGTGTTACTATAATGTAAGATGTTTGGATAAGCTTCAAGAAAAGTCAAAGGGTAACATGTTTTTGAAAAGGCCTATTAGGTCTCCATAAGCCTAAAAGAAGACTAAGTGCTAATTGATATATGGCCAACCTATTTTAATGATTGATTAATGCCTAAGATATGTTATTATAATATTATTTAACCTATTCACTATCGACTGAAGTGATTTGAATATGAATCTGACCTAGAAGGTTATGATCAAATGACTTATATAATAGTAAGGCAGTTATGCCTATTTTGGTATGCTTAGAGGAAGTAGTGAAGGGGAATTTGAATAAAATCCTAAGAAAGTGAGATAATAATATGATAATTTAATGACATATATCATTTGTGAGAAGAAGGAAGTCATGTGAACTAGTATAGATATCATGAATATCTAATAGAAGTTTTGCAAGAGAGGATCAAGGTTAGAAGACCTAATCAAACCATGAGAAGGGCTAGTTAAGAGAAGATGGTTGAAGATTAGTTTGAGAGGGATGAAGAGAGGGAATATATGATAGATTAGATAATCATATATTGTATTATCAACACAATATATGAAGGTGATCAAATAATCAAGTGGTTGAGCTGGTGTTGAGTCATATAGGGGGTTTGAGCCTCCTTTTAAGTAGAGCTTGCTAAATCCAAGTGGGTTCTTGGTAAATTAGGGGTTAGTGTTCCTTATTAATTTTTTGATTAGCTAAATATTTTCAAGTTAGTGCTTAATATATTGGGTTTGGTGTTTCAAGATGAGTGGCTGATCAACTAAATATTAATGTTTGTCTTATAGGATTGTAGTTCATTTGCTTTATCAGTGGGTTTTCTACCCCAAGAGGGTTTCCCATGTATATGTTGTGTTCATGTGTTTCATTCTCTTATGTTTTTTTATTTATGATTATTGAGTTTTACATTCATGTTAAAATGGTTATTACATAATTAAGTGGAATTGAATGAAAAGTTTTAAAGATTGATTCACCTCTCCCCTCTCAGTCATCTTGTTTCCAATAATTGGTATCAGAGCAAGTACTTTGGAATAGTCTTGATAGCCTAAACTAAATCCTAAGAAACAAGGATGACCAGTTAGAAATATCAAGGAGGTTTCTCTAGAGGTAAAGCTCCATTCTTTAATAGATCTAACTATGCCTTTTAGAATGTCATAAAGAAGATATATCTAATGTCACAAGGACATGATATTTATTGGTCAGTCATAAATGGGTATATTACCCCTCAAATTCCACCAATACATATAATAGGTAATAAGGCGAGTGAAAATAAATCCAAAGTAATGAATGTCATTCTATGTGGTCTATAAGAGGCAAATCTAGTAAAGGTAATGCATTGTGTTTCATCCAAAGATATATGGGAAAAATTAAATACCATCTATGAAGGAGACACCAAGGTAAATATGGCCAAGTTATGGACCCATAAATGATAGTTTGAAATCCTAAGGATGAATGAATATGAATCCATTGCATATGAAGTTGTCAACATCATTAGAGGACTAGGAGAAGAAGTGAAAGAGTCTATTATTGTTCAAAAATTATTGAGATCACTAACTTCTAAATTTGTTCTAAAGTGTCTAGAGTAGAATAAATTCAAGATTTGGACAAGCTAGAGATGGATGGGATTAATGGCATCTTGACTACCTATGAAATGAGAGAATATGGAGGAAGACATCTCAAGAAGGAAGCTACTTTCAAAGTTGAAAATAAATCAAAGGCCAAAAGGGAAAAGGATGAGATATGTTTTGACATTGATGATGATGAATTTATTGTTATGTTTTCTAGAAACCTAAAAACATGTTCAAGCAAGTACAAAGGCAAGTTGGCATTCAATTTTTTTGACTATGGAAAAATTGGACATTTTAAAAACAAGTGTTGTCATAAGACTGAGGATGATGATATAGACAAGAAATTATATAATTATGACAAGAGCAAGAAGAGTTTCATAATGTGGGTTGCTAAAATAGGAAAGGTCTCATGATTGATGAAATATCAGATGAAGAAGAATACTATGACAATGAATAAGTTGAAGTGGATCTAGAAGCAAAGATGGTAGGTGTTCTAAAAGAGATAAATTGTGAAAAAGAAGAACAAGAAACTAAAGTCATTGGTTTAGGACTATGAGGAGTAGATTAGATTATTTTAGGAAAGGTTGAGTAACACTTCCATGAAATATGAAGAGACCATCCAACAAGTAGAAATCCAGAATGAGATTATGGCAACAAGTCTAAAGGTTAGAGAAGAAGATTTTAGTAGATATGAATTTGAAATAGAATATCTGAAAGCTAAGTTAAATAAAGTATCTAGAAAGACAAAGAATTTTTTGAAGTTTGACAAGAGCACTAAGGTTCTAGATGATATATTGAGAATTCAGAATTCTACATTTGAAAAAATAGGTCTTGGACTAAAAAAAGACCAAAAGAAGGCATCTCAAGTTGAGAAGAAGACCATTAAAGACAAAAATATCAAAATACCTATTAGATAGCCTAATGTTACAAGGTATGCTAATTATTTCAATGGTTACTATTTTACATGTAGTCAATTTGGTCATAGAGATATAGAATGTAGAAGACCCTCTAATAATGAATACTCATGGAACTATGGAAGGAGAAGCAATTGGTCAAAGAGAGATCACAACCATAATCAATCAAATGGTATGTATAAAGTGATATTTTATATTTGTAATAATATAGGAAACATTGTAATATTTTGACCTAACAAAGTTATGAAGAAGACCATTCAAGATAAGAAGGTTCATAGTCATGTCACTCAAAAATGAATCAAGATGACAAACCCTATCGATAAGGTGATGGTGGAGTAAAAGGCTAAAGAATAAGATTCTATGAAATCTTAGAGCATAGACAATGGTTTATCAAGCCACATGTCAAGAGATAGGATAAGTATTGGTTATCATATGAATGATCAAAATAGTAAGAATGAATAAGTGGCTAAAAATAAGAATGAGAAGGTGATCATAATCATCTCATAAACCAAGGTGGGATGTTTACTACTGTAGAATAGAAATAAAGTCAAGAATATCAAGAACACTTATTATCTACATGTGTTGATAAGTTATTCAAAGAAAACAAGAATAAATTTGATAATGTTGATGATGAGATCAAGCCTAAAGAACCTATCAAACACAGAAGAATGTTAAGAAATATTCAGCCTAGTAAAGATATGGAGATCTAATAATATTCTATGTTCATGTTGTTTTATTACCCTATGAAAAAAGGGTGTCTCCATTAAGCTTCATGGAGACATTTTTCTATCAACAGAAGCATGAGGTTGTATTCAAATATGATTCAAAGATAAAATGCATAATAATTGGCATATAAAAGGTAAGCTTCTCAAATTTGTTTGTAAGGTTGGGCATGATCTGTGAAGACCAAGGAGGATACCCTATTTCTATGTTGGTATCAATAATGGGATTTCCATGTGTATGGTCAATAATTTTGGTATCTTCTTCATCCATATCAAATAAAGGTATTTGATCTTGATTTCATAGTTCTTTGAAAGAAGATATGCATGATCTAAGGTGGAGCTTGGTAGCTGTGTGCTCTTTGTCAAGATAATGATTGCTTTTGGTATACATAGAGTTAAGTAAATATTGAATATGAGATGCTTCATAGGATATATTTGTTGAGATTTTTCTAAATCATCTATTAGAGATAACATGTTTGAGAATTTTTTGAGTTTGATTGTCATAAAGGGTTGCCATAAGTTTTTGAAGACTGTGTGCCTTTGAGAGATAGTATTAGCTCATAGGAGAAAAAGAGTATCATTTTAGTAGTTTTGGATGATCCTTAATATCTAATACTAATATAATTATGATTTATTCTTGGTTTGATGGGAATATATTCAATTAATTTGACTTAACCTGATCTATGTTGAAGTGGTCTTTTAATCTAAGTTCTTTCTAAAAGAGATAAAAGTTATGGAGGATCTTTGTCATTAATGTCAAAGGGGGAGAAAGATCAAAAAATGGAAAAATTTCAAAAAAATATGAGAAGATGGGAGAAAGATCAAAAAAGTTCTATAATATTAGAATAGGCAAGAAAAGGATCATGATCAAAATGGGAGAAAGAAAAGGCAAGATCTAGGTCTAAGAGATGATTGCCATTGAGAAGTGGTTGATAGTATTTTCTGGGTATGTTTGCCATCAATGACAAAAGGGGAGATTGTTGAACACTGTCATTCATTAAGGAAGAGATTTTTTAGCATTGTTATTAAATGTTGAGATTTGATATTTAATGATGTCAATGATATCAAAGGTACTAATGAAGATGCATGGTTTTTTCATTGATATCAATCTAATATAATTGATGTCATAGGTTCTTGTGAAAATACTTGATCAAGTAAGCCTTGAGGTCAATACATCAAGTGTAAATCATCTTTTAATTTTTTTTATATACCTTGCGAGATAGTATTTCAAGTGGCAAGATGAAATGTGTGAGCTTTGAAGAAGAAGCAGTGTGCTCCAAAGTTCTATGTAAGCAATACCAAAGATGCTTTAAATGTGCTACAAAGATGATAATACTCTGAAGAACACTTGAAAGTGTTTGAGAATGAGAGAGAGTATCATAGGTTGTATCCAAGGTATTAAATACATTTCATATGAATATAAGGCTAGCTCCAAATATCTGTGTATTCTAAAGATCTATGTATGCAACTTTGAGGATGATATAGTTGAGCTTTGAAGATATGTAAGTAGATTCAAAAAAGTTATGTTAGATCTTCAAAAAATAGTGAGTGTATAATTTTAATTAAGAATACACAAGAGGAATTTTAACATAGGTAAGTTCCAAAGTGGAGTCTATAGAGTGGATACAAGGTTAGATTCAGGACTTGCATGTCAAGTCTTAGAGAGCAAGGAGAGATGGTGACCAGATGAGGTAATAGGATCAGTTTTCATGGAATTAGTAAGTATATGAACATTTAAAAATGAAATTAAATTTGTTTTAATTATTTTCATGAATTTTCAAGACATGGTTTGTAAAGAATAGAGTTGAAAGGTATTTACAAGTTTCATGAGTACACAGAATAAAGAGTGGTCTACTCAAGAAGGTTTTATTAGTACTCATTAGCACATATAGTAGCTAAATGAGATTATAAGGTGTTCATGGTAGATGAGGAAGGGTTATATCTCAAATTTATAATCATTTTTTTTATAAAGAGGAGATAAGTTTTATGAATGATCATTAATACTAGAAGGTAGTATAAACCCTCATAAAAACCTTACTATGACCCGATGTTGAATATCTTGTTCAAAAGATCTTAGAATAGTTTGATATGATCAAAAAAGTGTTTTTATGTTTAATTTAACTCTCCCATGATCTCCAAGTATGATTAGTTTCTTATATGAGTGAGAATACCATACAAAATAATGCTTATCTTTTAAAGGTTTACTGTAGTAGACAATGTTGACTGAGTCAAAGTTACTAAGTGAATAAAGATCAGAGTGTTAGAATTGTATTTGATGTTCATAAATATTTATTGATATGTTATATATATCATATATTTGAATTTAGTGATCAAATTTGGCCAACTAATGAATAGACCTTGTGGTGCAGACTATGAGGAAATCAGACAAAAGAGAGAAGATAAATCTTGATGAGTTTATACATGAGATTAATGCATTGAAATTTAGGTTGGTGTTATTTGGGTATTTAATGATCTATCCATGCTTTTCATAAGCTTTGAATTTTGTTAAATTGGTTTAATTATTGAATCTAAAATGTCTTATCTGTTTAGTAGAGTATGTGAGAAAGAATGTTAGAAATTGGTTTGTAAGATCAATAGTTATCATTAGATCTCATGATCTAATTGATTGAGGATGATATTAATATGTTTTAAGATATTTTACATGAATTTAAATCCTTAAATATATTCAATTATGTTTTAAATGTTCATGTTTCTTTGACTATGTTTTGGAGTAAGTTAGTAGTTCTAAGTGAACATCTTGTAGAAGTGTGTTTGAGCCTATTTACCCTGAGTTGAAGCATCAAATGAAGTTGGTGATGATCCTAATATCATGAGTATTATGTATATATAATTTTTTTCCATATTTTTTATCAAAAATTAAGTATATGCCTCATTTTTTCAAGATAGAGTTTGGTTATTTGCATAAACCTTTTATAAGGAGTGTTTTGAGTAAGGGTTCAAGTGGTAGTTGGACCTAAAAGGTGTTTTAGACCTAAATAAAATTTGGATAAGGTATATTATAATGTCTTATGACATTTTATTTACATTTAACATGTTTGGATAAGCTTAAATAATGATCAAAGGGTAACATGTTGTTGAAAAGGCTTATTAGGTCTCCATAAGCCTAAAAGAGGACTAAACACTAATTGATCTATGACCAACCTATTTTAGTGATTGATTCATGACTAAGGCAAGTTATTATAATATGATTTAACCTATTTATGGCCAACCTAAGTTATTTGAAGATGTATTTAACTTAGAAGGATATGATCAAATGAGTTGTTCTAAAAAAAGGTAGTTAGGTCTATTTTGGTATGCTTAAAGGAAGTAGTGAAGGGAGATGTGAATAGTGTGTTAAGAGAGTGAGATTAGAATAGGATAATAAAATTACATAAATCATTTATGAGATGGACATCATGCATACCAATAGATATATAATTAATATCTAATATAAGTTCTATAAAAGAGGATCAATGTCAAAAGACCTAATCAAGCTATAAGAAGGGTTAGCTGAGAAAAGAGTGTTGAAGATCAATTTGAGAGGGCTAAAGAGAGTAAAGAGTTGAAAGAGTAGATCATCATCTATTTTATAGAAATAATATTTTTGAATGTTATCAAATAATTAAGTGGACAAATTAGTACCTGATTCATATAAGGGGTTGGATCCTCCCTTCAATTTAGAGATTGATAAATCCAAGTGGGTGTTTGATAAATTAGGGGTTGGTGTTCCTTGTTAAATTGGTACTTAGCTAAAGACTGTCAAGTTGGTGCTTGATATATTTCAATTGGTAATCCAAGTTTATTTTGTGCTCAACTAAAGATTGATGTTTATCTTATAAGATTTTAGTCTATTTACTTCATCAGTGGGTTTTCTACCCCAAAAGGGTTTCCCACATATATGTTGTGTTCATGTGTTTCATGTTCTTATGTTTTATTGTTTATGATTGTTGAGTTTTACATTCATGATAATATGGTTCATATATAGTTAAGTGGAATTGAATGAAAATTTTTAAGGATTGATTCAACCTCCCCCCTCTCTGTCATCTTGTTTCCAAAAATTAGTATTAGATTAGGTCCTTTGAAATAAGCTTGATAGACTAGAGGAAATCCTAAGAAGCAAGGATGACTAGTCAACAAGCTCAAGGAGGTTTCTTTACAAGTAAAGCTTCATTATTCAATGGATCTAACTATGCCTTCTATAATGTTAGAATGAAGATATATCTAATTTCATAAGGACATGATATTTGTTAGTCCATAATATATGGGTATATTTCCCCTCATATTCCATCAATAGATGGAATAGATAAGAAGGCCAATGAAAATAACTCCAAGCAATGAATGTCATTATGTGTGGCCTATTAAAGGCAAAGTTAGTAAAGGTAATGCATTATATCTCATCTAAAGATATATGGGACAAATTTAAGATCATCTATGAAGGAGACACAAAGTTAAGATGGCCAAGTTATAGACCCATAGAAGATAGTTTGAAATCTTGAGGATGAATGAAGATGAATCCATCCTATCTGTTAATCCAATTCATATGAAATTGGTATTATTATTAGAGGATTGGGATAAGAATTTAATGAGTATAATATTTATCGAAAAGTATTGAGATCACTAACTTTTAAATTTTATTCTAAAGTGTCTATAGTAGAAAAAATGCAATATTTGGACAAGCTAGAGATGGATGGGCTTCATGGAATCTTGATCGCCTATGAGATGAAAATAGATTATGGAAGACCTCTCAATAAGGAAGCTACTTTCAAGGTTGAAAATAAGTTAGAGACCAAAAGGGATAAAGATGAGGTATGTTCAGACATTGATGATGATGAATTGATTGATATGTTTGTTAGAAAGCTAAGAATAGGTCCATATAAGTACAAAGGTAAGTTGTCATTCAAGTGTTTCAACTATGGAGAAATTAAAAAAAATTCAAAAAAATGTCCTCATAAGACTAGGGATGATGATATAGACAATAAATTATATAGTTATAACAAGATAAAGAAGATTTTTATATAGTATGAAGGAGAGAAGAGGTCTTTCAGGAATAAGAAAAGCATCTACACCAAAGAAGTTAGTTCATCTGATATGAGTGATTTAAACATATCTGACAATGAAGATGATATAAATTAATTTGAGCATGACAACAATGAAAATATATTAATAGGCATAGAATTAGATAATGAGGGTCGTTCAAATAGAAAAGGTCTCATGACTGATGTAATATTAGATGAAGAAGTATACTATGATAGTGAAGAAGTTAAAGTGGATATAAAAGTAGAGTTGATAGGTGCTCTAGAAGAGCTGAAGATTATGAAAAAGAATAACAAGAAACTAAAGTCATTAGTATAGGACTATGAGGAGAAGATTGGATTGTTTGAGGAAAGGATGATTAACATTACCAAATAATATGAAGAGATCATCCAACAAGTAGAAACCCAGAATGTGATTATGATAGCAAGTATAAAAGTTAGAGAAGAAGATTATAGTAGATATGAATTTGAAATATAATCTCTAAAAGTTGAGCTAAATCAAGTATCTAGAAAGATAAATAATTTTGTGAATTTTGATAAGATCACTAAGGCTCTAGATGATATCTTGAGCATCTAGAAGTTTACATGTGACAAGATAGGTCTTTGATTCAAACAATTATCAAATAAGGCATCTTGAATTAAGAAGAAAATTGTTGAAGATAAAAAGGTCAAAAGACCTATCATATAGACCAATGCTATAAGGTATGTTAATTATTTCAATGGTTATTGTTTTACATGCATTTAGTTTAGGCATAGAGATAGAGAATGTTCAAGATCTTCTAAGAATGAATACTCATGGAACTATGGAAGGAGAAGCAATTGGTCAAAGAGAGATCACAACCATCATCAGTCAAGTGGTATGTATAAATTGGTTTGTTATAGCTATAATAATTTAGGGCACATTACAAGATTTTGTCCTAATAAAGTTATGAAGAAACCTAGTTAAGGTAAGAAGGTTCATAGTCATGTCACTCAAAAATGGATCAAGAAGGCAAACCCTATGGATAAAATGAAGGAAGACCGAAAGGCTAAAGAAAAAGATTCCATGAAATATTAGATTATAGATAGTGGTTACTCAATCCACATGTCAAGAGAGAAGAGAAATCTTGGTTCTCATATGATTGATCAAAGTAGTAAGAATGAATAAGTGGATAAAAATAAGAATGATAAGGTGAGTCATAATCATTTCATAAACCAAGGTGGGACATTTGCTATTATAGAGGAAAAAAATTAAAGAATGCCAAGAACACTTATTAGTTACATGTGTTGATAAGACATTTAAAGAAAATAAGAATAAAGTTAATAAGGTTGATGATGAGATCAAGCCTAAAGAGCAAGTCAAGTACAAAAGAATGCTAAAGCATATTCAGCATAGTAAAGATATGGAGATCTGGTAATCTTCTAAGTTATTATTTTTTTAGTGCCTTATGAACAAGGGGTAGCTCCATTAAGCTTCATAGACTCATTATTATATCATAAAAAGCAAGAGGTTGTAGTCAAAGATGCTTAGAAGACAAAATGCAGAACAATTAGCATATGAAAGGTAAGCTTCTGAGATCTGTTTATATGGTCAAGCATGATCTATGAAGACCAAGGTGGAGTCTATGTTTCTATGTTGGTATCAAAAATGGGATTTCCATGTGTATGGTCAAGATTTTTGGTATCTTCTTCAACCATATCAAAGAAAAGTATATGATATTGATTTATTAGCTATTAGAAAGTAGATATGTATGATCTAAGGGCAATCTTGGTAGTTTTGTTTTATTTGTCAAGAGAGTGATTATTTTTGGTATACATAGAGTTAAGGAGACATTTAATTTGATATGATTCATAGATTTTATTTGTTGAGATTTTGATAAATTAGCTGGGAGAGATAAAATGTTTGAGAATTTTATGAGTTTGATTATCATAAAGGGTTACCATAAGTTTTTGAAGACTGTGTGTCTTTAAGAGATAGTATCATCTCACAGGAGGAGAAGAGTATGATTTTAGCAGTTGTAGATGATCCTTGATATTTACTAGTAACAAAAGTGTGATGTGTTGGAGGTATAATCATGAAGAGAGGGTGGGTAATTCAATGATATAAGATATTTCAAACTTCAATTGTAACCTTTCAAACTATTAATAAATGACCACAAGCATTCATAAAACATACAAGATGTTCATAACATTGAATAAGAAAGATGATGCAAGATTACACACATAACACAAGATCTACTTGGGAAATGCTCTTAGGGAATAAAACCCACTCTCAATCCTTCAAACACAATGACTACTTGTCCTATAAGATGATCATAAACATGATACCTTTAGTGAATTACCCACTTCACAAGGATAACCCACACCTAAGTATGAATAATATCCCACTTGTTCTAGAGTTGATCACCCACACAACACCTTATGAAAACAATAACTCTAGAACTTTGATTTCAAATCAATATGATTAGAGAAATAATGTTTAATACCTCTCTTTCAACTCATCACACACACTCAAAGTTGATCATGTAAGAAATTCATCCAAACACCCCTTTTGGATCTCTTTGGGATTTTTCACTCATCCACAATATACTATGTAATTTATTCCATCTACTGATCACACTCTCTTTAATCTCTTTCCTTCATCTCTATCTTCTTCTCTCTCAACACATTCACATCAACTTTAGAAACCATTGCTTTGGTCTCCACTCTTTATAGAGTCTTTATGAATATAGACTCCTATATCAGACATAATACTTACATAACCCTTAAAACATCTATCATGCTAACACATACCTCAATACCATCCTCACAAGTTGGCCATAGCATTCATGGGTCACACTTAAGTAGCTACACCTTTCAATTAGACCTTATAAGCCCTTATAGGTCTCATGGAGGCTTATTACCCCTATAAAAATTCATTATAAAAATTAAGAACACAAGATCACCTTCAAGTACATGGGTCCACTCCATATGACCTCTAAGACATCTTTAGGTGATTATTCTTACCAAATCACTCTTCTGCTAAATCACATTGCTCAAACATTATTTTGTACATACAACCACCATGAATGAATATATATTCAACTTTGGATCTCAATATATATAATTTTTCAAACATTCAAATCTTATAACAAATTTTTTTGGATGTGTCTTAAAGTTGTCTTGAACTTTTCTTTTTACATCACTATGAAATTCATCCTAGATCAAAAGATATAGCTCAAAAACTAAAAACTAGTTTTCCCTCATTAATTTGAATACTTGAATTCTAATGGTCACTATGTGAACACTAAACAATAGAAAATTTATCATCATCTCATGTTCCTTGGCATCTTTGAATAAATGTGTACCATCGATCTCTTTAGAAGTCTCCTGACTTTAATCTTTAATCACTCACCATTGATCTAAGATCCTTGCTTCCATGATCATGTTACTTGGCATCTCTATGTACCTTTTGTGCACATTGACTATTTGAATCAATGTGATTCATCAATATCCATCTATATGAACACTCATGCATCATGGATATTATATTCAAACTCTATGATTATGACACATCACTAACACATACAATCTGAGCATCCTTTGACATATTGACTTCTACACACACTGTTGGATCACTACTAACAAAATCACATGCTCCACTGGATCCTTATCTAGTCATTTTAAATGCTTACCATTAGATATGTGATTTTATTGAATGCTCATTGTATATCTTTGATAACACAAATTTGGCTAAGTATGGGAACTTAGTAAATTTTATCTAAAAAGCCAACTTTACACCTTAATAAAAAAATTATGCTCCATTTCTAAACCTAAAATTTGAACCATATTATCTCCTCACATAATTTAATCCATCCATGTATCAAAATTATCTTAAAACCTTCACACATGTGAAATATGATGTCATCAAACTAATCACTTAGCTTTATTTTTTAAGATGACTACTTAAACCTAGACACTCAATTGACTACTCTGATGAATTCATTTCACTTCCATAAGCACTCCAAGCACTTATAACACCCCATAGGGTCTATAAAACATGTACATACCAAAATTATCATCCATCAATTTCCTCACTAAGTCAAACACTCTCCAAATCATCAATCTGATCACTTTGTCATTAATGTACTAGTACCACATGCTCTCTTTGACATCAATGACCATGCTCAACAATATCCCCTTTTGTCATTGATGTAAAAACACCCTCAAAATGACTTCTTAATCATTTTAACTCCTTCATTATGATATTTATCCCCCTTTTACATTAATGAGAAAGAGTCTCTTCCCTAATATGCCAACAATTATTCCTTAACATCATATATGTATTCAAGTACTATTTAAGATGCTCAGGATATTTACAAAATTTCAAATATATGAATCAATTTCTACCAATTTGACATGCACCAATATGAACTTATACTTCTCTAATCCTTGGACCTATCTACATATATAACTCACAAGCTCTCTTTTGTCATGCATGAAGATTTAATACCTTGTCAAAATACATGACTTGGTTTTATCAAGTCATCATGTCAATCTTCTTATATTCATAAATGTAGCAGACATATTCACACTTATATCATGACTGAAGCATCTTCACATATACTCCCCCTTACATCATGCACGTCTTTATAATCCTCTTAAATTAACTTAGTTATATCTCCTTAACTTCATGCTCTATCTAAAAAAGATCATCGTCAATAAGTCTTCTCAATAAATTAGGTCTACCAGCAACACTTCAAACACTATCCACACATAGTCAATATTCTTATGAAACCACCAAAATATATCATATATTTATTAGGTCAACTTCAAACATTTGAATAAAACGTGAATAATTATCATATGGATCTCATAGCAACAAAACAATTTCCCTTTATCCTCTAAAAGCCATCATGGTTTAGAACCTTTTTAAAGCAATCTCATAGAACCATCTCATCTTTAGAACACTATGAGCTCCATGACATACACAACTTATCATGTACATAACCTTGAGACCTTCTTCATGATATCAATAATATGATAACACATTCTTCTCCTACTTAAATTATCTTTTAATGATTCATAGACAAGGAGATGACTCCCAAGCTTAGTCTTAGATACTTAAATGTGGCCTTTATCAATGGTTTAGTCATAATGTTTGCAATTTGTTCTTTTATAGACAAATATTCTAATTTAACACTTTGATTACTTACTTATTCTCTTAATAAGTTATATCTAATAGGAATGTGGTTAGTTTTTGAGTGCACAATAGAGTTTCGAGAGATATTAATTACACTAGTATTGTCACAATAGATAAGATAAGGTCTATTTTGTCTTACCTTATAATCTTCTAAGGTTTGTTTCATCCACATTACTTGAGTACAACAAGAATCAATAGTTATATACTTAGTTTCTATAGTTGATAGAGATATAGAGGCTTGCTTCTTGCTTAGCCAAGACACCAAACATCTACCCATGAAGAAAACACAACCACTAGTACTCCTCCTATCATCTACACATCCTACCCAATCAACATCAATGTATGTCTTTAGAGTAAATTATTTAATTTTGGGGTACCATAAACCATACTCTATTATGATCTTAAGATCTTTTTGACTACTTTCAAGTGATATTCTCTTGGATTAGCTTAAATCCTTCTTATAAGGCTCACTGCTTGCATGATATCAGGCCTAGAAGTAGTCATATTGTTTACTTAACTTACATATAGTGATCATTGGAGTACTCATTAGTTTACAATCTAATATGCAAAATTTTCTTAGCATATCTTTGATGTATTTTTCCTATGAAATGAATATCTCTTCATTAAGTTCATTAATTTGTAATCCTAAGAAGAAAAAAATGTATCCCATCATTGACATTTCAAATTCAATCATCATAGCATCTACAAACTCTTTCCTCATGTTATCATTGTTAGAACCAAGTATCATGTCATCAAAATAGACTACTACTAGTAATTGATGAGTGCCATATGTCTTGATATATAAATTACTATCAACTATCCCTCTTTTGAATCCTTAGCTCAAAAGATACTTGTCTAATTTATCATGACAAGCTCTAAGAGATTGATTAAGACCATATAAATCCTTCTTTAGTTTGAAAACATAGTCTTGATTACTTGTCATTAAAAAAACTTTAGGTAGCTCAATATAAACTTTTTCATCTAAGTTGCCATTCAAAAACGTAGATTTCACATCTATTTGGTAAAATTTGAAACCTTTGAAGCTTGCATATGATATAAAGAGTATAATTGCTTCCATTATTTATACAAGATAAATTGTCTCATAAAAATCTATTCTTTCAACTTGAGCATATCCTTTACACACCAGTCTAGCCTTATTTCTTGTGACCTCTCCTTTTTCATTCATCTTGTTTCTAAAAACCCACTTTGTTCCTATTACATTTTTGTCTTTTGGGCTGGGAACCAAATCCCATGTTTCATTTTTTACTATTTGATCAAGTTCCCCCTTTATGGAAAATGTCTAATTGTCATCTTTTCTAGCTTTGAATAAATTTTTAGGTTAAATCTTGGATAACAAAGTTGCGTCTTGTTGATTCCGATTGATCAAGCTTCTCCTCCTAGTCTACAAACTAGCATTCACATCTCCAATAACTTAGGAAACTAGATGATCCTTTTGTATTCTCCTAGAAGGATCTTTAGTATCCTATCTTACTTCTTCCTCTTCATCATTTGATTGATCAAATATGATTTTATTATTTGAAATAACATCCTCAGTAGTGTCAATTTTCTACAAGTTGGGATTCTTGATGTCTCCTACCTCTTCAAATCTCACATTATATCTTTCAATAACTTTGTGTAGTCTCTGATTAAAACATTTATAAGTATAACTTATGGAAGAATAACCCAAAAATATTCCCTCATCATATCTTGAGTCAAATTTTCCAAGATTTTCTTCAATCGTCTTCATAAAAAACTTGCCCCCAAATACTCTAAAGTGTTTGACATTAGCTAACCTATTTTTTCATAGCTCATATGGAGTCTTATCACCATTTTATCTAAATTGTCATCAATTTAAGATATAAATAAAAGTATTGATAGCCTCTACCCAAAAATCATATGAAAGTTAAAAATCTTGAAGCATGGTTCTAGTCATCTCTTGGATAGTTCTATTTTTCCTCTCAACTACCCCATTCTATTAGGGTGTCCTAGCAACAGAGTATTATCTTCTAATTCCTTGTTCCTCACAAAAGTCATCAAACTAATAAGACCAAAATTCACCTTCTTTATCTAATATTACACACTTGATTCTTGATGCATTTTAATTTTCAACAAGAGTTTTGAATGCTTTAAATTTTCCAAAAGATTTTGATCTCTCTTTAAGAAAAAATATCCAAGTCATTCTAGTGAAATCATTAATTAATAATATAAATTAGCTATTACCTTGAATGCCTTGATTTATTATAGGTTCACAAAGATTTATGTGGATCAACTCCAATGGTAATATTGTAGAATGATCCTTATATTTGTATCTTATTTTGATTTTCTTTCCATGAAGGCATGCCTTATAAAGAGTATGAGGAATCTTAGTGATTTTAGACAAATGCCTCTCTAGTCCTTTTGAACTGATCCTTACTAAATTATCAAAGTTTAGATGTCCAAGTCTTCTATGCCAAATCCAACTTTCCTCTAATTGATTTATGAAGAACTTTTATTTATTGGATTCATGGAACACATACAAGTTGGTATCTATCTTGTGAATTTTTCCAACTAATTTTCTAGATTTGCTTTGTCATGAAAAGTCACAACATTTCCTTGTTTACACATTTTTATAACTCTTAGAAGATTGTGTTTCAAACCTTTTACATATAGAAAATTTTTATTTCTAATATGACCATTATCCAAACTTATAGAACCTTTCCCAACTATGTTAGTAGATTTATTATCACCAAACCTTACTAAATCTGAATTATGTTTTTGAGAGAAATAACTTACTCTTGTCTCATGTCATATGACTTGAACATCCACTGTCTATGTACCATTTATTTTTTTCATCCTCTTAAGTATATAAGGTGGTTTTTAAAAACATGGATTATTCCTTTGAGTCATACTCCTTATTTATTTGAATCTTGGTTTTGTCTTTCTTGAACCATTTGATGGTGTCAAAAACTTTAAACTCATTTTTCCAAAAGTCCATTTTGTAGTACTTGGCTATATGTCCCTATTGATATCAATTATAGTAAAGAACCTCATTTATTCTCCTTATAGAATAAGTATATTCCTTATATCTATGACCATATCTATTACAAGTATAAAATTTTCCATTGAAAACATAATTATGGATATTCATTTTAATCACCCCTTTTGTTTGATCATCAATACCTCAATACATCTCATCCATATATTATTTTGTAGAGTTGTACTTATACTTGTCTTTAGATAAAAGTGCATCAATATAATTCATAAATTTACCTTCCAATTGATCTTTTATTTGATTCAAATTTGTATTGACCACAACTTGAAATTTTTTGACTATTACTTCTATTATTCCTATTTGTGTCTTCAAACTATCAATTCTTACAAGAATATCATGACATATAGATGAATTTAAGTCTAAATTTTTACTCCCTTTCATGTTATTCAATCTTTCAATCTTTTTGTTTAAACATAAATTTTCTTCCCTTGAAAATTTGAGTTATGATAA
The DNA here is from genome assembly GCA_037957365.1 of Torreya grandis. Taxonomy (NCBI): domain Eukaryota; kingdom Viridiplantae; phylum Streptophyta; class Pinopsida; order Cupressales; family Taxaceae; genus Torreya; species Torreya grandis. The sequence goes on from JARHVA010001324.1 coordinate 3,523,266, forward strand.
AACACATATTAGTTCACCTTGAAGAAAAATTTCAGCCACTTTGTCTTTCATTGTACCTATGATCACCTTCAAGTGGTTAAACTTGCAATGAAGGTCCTTCTCTACTACTAATTTTTTGAGGTATAATCATTGAGAGGGGTGTGAATCAGTGATACAAGATATTTTAAACTTCAATTGTAATCCTTTCAAACTCTTAATCAATGACTACAAGCATTCATAAAGTATACAAGATGTTCATAATAATAAATAGTACATATGATGTAAGATTACACACATAATATAAGATATACATGGTAAACCCTCTTATGGAATAAAACCCACTCTGAAGCCTAAAAACACATGGACTGCTTGTCCTATAAGATGATCACAAACATGAGACCTTTTAGTGAAGCACACACTACACAAGGAGTACCCACCCTTAAGTATGAATAAGCACCCACTTGTTCTAGATGTTGAGAACCCACACAACACCTCATGAAATAAAATCCAAAACTTTTCTTTTAGATCAATCTGATTGGAGAAACAATGTTTAATACCTGTATTTCAACTCATCACACACATTTAAACTTTCTTATGCAAGAAATGCATCCAAACACCCCTTTTGGATAAATATAGGATTTTTAACTCATCCTAAATCTTCTCTATACTTCATTCCATCTACTAATCACACTCTCTCTCTGATCTCTTTCCTTTGTCTCTATTTTCTACTCTCTCAACACATTCACATCAAGTCTAGAAACCATTGCCTTGGTCTCCACTCTTTAAAGAGTCTCTATGAATATCAAATTCTAGGTCATCCATAATACTTTCCTTAACCCTTAATACTTATATCATGCTAACACATAGCTTAATACCATCCTCACATGTCATCCATAGCATCCATGGGGCACACTTAATCAACTACACCTTTAATTTAGGCCTTAGAAGCCTTATAGGTCTCATGGAGACCTATTACCCCTTTATAAATTAATAAATAAAATTAATAACATGATGTCACTTTAAATTACATGGTTTTACTACATATAATGACCTATAGGACATATTTAGGTGATTATTCTCACCAAAACACTCTTTTGCTAAAGCACAAATTGCTCAAACATTATTTTGTACATACAACCACCATGAATGAACATATAGTCAAATTTAGAGATCAATATATAAATTTTGACAAATATTCAAATATTTTAATAAACTTTTTTGGATGTGCCTTGAATTTATATTCAACTTTTCTTTTTATACCACCATGAAATTCATCCTGGATCAAAAGATATAACTCAAAAACTACATACTAGTTTTCCCTCATTAATTTAAATATTTGAATTCCAATAGTCACTATGTAAACACTAAACATCAAACACTTTGTCATCATCTCATGCTCCTTGGAATATTTAAATAAATATGCATGGTCGATCTCTTCATAATTCTCCTAACTTTAACCTACAATTGATCAACCTAAATTTTGAACCATATGATCTACTCACATAGGTGAATCCATCAATGTATCAAAATACTCCTAAAACCTTCACATGTGTGAAATATGATGTCATAAAATTTATTACTTATATTTATCTATCAAGATGAATAATTGAACCTAGACACTCAATTGATTGCTTTGATGAATTCCTTTCACTTCCATAATCATTCTAAGCAATCATAACACCCAATAGGGTCTCTGCAACATGTCCATACCAATAATATCATCCATTAATTTCCTCAAACACTCTCCAAATCATCAATTTGATTACTTTGTCATTAATGTACTAGCACCACATTCTCTCTTTGATAGCAATGACAACCAAACATCAATGACCATGCTAAATATGGTGGATGCTTGGTTTGAGGGGGAGTTATTCAAGTAAGTTGACTAAGCCTGATCTATGTTTAAGTCATCTATTAATTTTAGTTATTTTTGAAAGAGATAAAAGTTATGGAAGACCTTTGTGATTAATGTCAAAAAGGGAGAAAGTTTTTAAATTTCAAAAAAATATGAGAAGATGGGATAAAGATCAAAAAAGTTTTGAAAGATCATAATAGGCAAGAAAAAGATCAAGATCAGAATGGGAGAAAGAAAAGGCAAGAACTGGGTCTAAGAGATGATTACCACTGAGAAGTGGTTGATAGTGTTTTCTAAGTGTGTTTTCCATCAATGATAAAGGGGGATATTGTTGAAAATTTTCATTTATTAAGGAAGAGATTATTGATAATTGTTACTAAGTATTTAGCTTTGATATTTAATTTTTTCATTGATGTCAAAGGTAATAATGAAGATGTGTGGTTCTTTCATTGATGTCAATCTAATATAATTGATGTCACATATTTTTGTGCAAATAATTGGTCACATAAGCCTCAATTTCAGTAAATAAAGTGTAAATAATATTTTAATTCTTTGTCTATACCTTTTGAGATATTTTTTACAGGTTTCAAGATGAAATGTGTGAGCTCTGAATAAGAATTTGTGTGCTTAAAAGTTTTGTGTAAGCAATGTCAAAGATGCTCTGAATGTGCAATGAAGATGAGAATTCTCTAAAGAGAATGATTTAAATAACACTTTATATTTTTTGAGCATGAGATATATTATTTAATTTTGTATCTAAGGTATTAAATACATTGCAAATGAGTAGAAGGTCAGCTCCAAAGATCTATTTGCTTTGAAGATCTATGTATGTAGCTCTAAAGATTTTACAATCAAGCTCTAAAAAAATTCTATTGAATATATGAAGAAGAATGAGTATATTATGTTTACTAATCATACACAAGATTAATTATAACATAGGTAAGTTCTAAAGTGTATTTTATAGAGTGGTTATAAGGTCAGATTCAATACTTACAAGTTGAGTCTTAGAAAGCAAGGAGAGATGGTGACTAGATTAGGTAATAAGATCAGATTTCATGTCATGAGTAAGTAGATTAACATTGACATAGGTAATTAAATTTATTTTAAGTATATTAATAATGTTTTATGACATGTTTTATAGAGAATAAACTTTAATGGTGTTTCAAAGTTTCATGAGTACACAAAATGAAGAGTTATCTACCTGAGAAGGTTTTTTCACTACTCATTAACACATGTAGGAGATGCATGAAATCCTAAGCTATTAATTGTATATTAGGAAGGGTTATATCTCAAATTTACAAGAATTTTTTTTGGAAATACGAGCTAAGTTTTATGAAGGATCATCAAGACTGGAAGGTAGTCTAAACCCTCATAAAACCCTGACTATGACCCAATGTTGAAAATCTTGTTCAAAAGAGATCAAAATAGTTTGATATGATCATAAAAGTTATTTTAGGTTTAATTTAACTCTCCTAGGAATCTCTAGGTGTGATTGGTTTCTAAAGTGAGTGAGAAGACCATACAAAGTAGTGCTTATCTTTTGAATATTTATTATAACAAACATCATTGACTGAATCAAAGTTGATAAGTGAATGAAGATCAAAGTGTGAGAATTTTAGTTTATGTACATGAATTTTTATAGATAGGTTATATATCCAATATGTGTGAATTCAGTGATCAAAGTTGGCCTATCACTAAATAGACCTTGTGGTGCAAACTATGAGGAAATCAGATAGAAAAGAGAAGATGTTTCTTGATGAGTTTTCATATGAGAGTAATGCATTGAAATGTAGTTTTATTTTGTTTGGGTATTTAATGATATATCAATTATTTTCATAATATTTCAATTTATTTCAAGTGGCTGAATCATTGAATCCAAAATGGCTTATCTAGCTAAGTAGAGTCTGTGATAAAGAAGGTTAGAAGATTGGTCTATAAGTTTAATAGTTATAATTATATCTCATGATCTGATTAATTGAGGATGATTTTAATATGTTTTAATATCCTATACATTAATTTAAATCCCTTAAATATATTAAATCATGTCTTAGATGTTCATGTTTCCTTGACTATGTTTTGGAATAAATTGGCAATCCTAAGTGAACATCTTGAAAAAGTGTGTTTGATCCTATTTACCCTAAGTTGAAGCATTAGATGAAGTTATTGATAACCCTAAGGTCATAATTATTATTTATATATAATTTTTTCCATGGTTATTTGTAAAAATTAAGTATATTTCTCATTTGTTCAAGATAGAGTTTTTGTATATATGCAGACCTTTTATAAGGAGTGTTTTGAGTAAGGGTTCAAGTGGTAGTTGGACCTAAAAGGTGTTTTATACCTAAATTAAAGTTGGATAAGGGATATTGGAGTGGATTATTATCTTTTACTATGATTTAATGTGTTTGGATAAACATCAGAAAGGATCAAAGGGTAAAGATTTGTTGAGAATGCCTATTAGGTCTCCATAAGCCGAAAAGAGGACTAAGGATTGATTGATATATGGGAAACCTATTATAGTGATTGATTCATGACTAAGGCATATTATTTTAATATTAATTAACATATTCATGGTTGACCTAAGTTATTTGAATATGTATATGACATAGAAGGATATGATCAAATGACTTGTATAAGCAAGGCAATTAGGCTTGTTTTGGTATGCTTAGAGGAAGTAATGAAGGGGAATGTGAATAGTCTACTAAGAGAGCATGAGAAGAATAGGATAAGTGAATAACATAGATAATTTCAATAATAATTAGTTCATGTAGAATAATATAGATATCATGAATATCTAATAGAAATTTTGCAAGAGAGTATCAAGGTCAGAAGACCTAATCAAGCCATGACAAGGGCTAATTGAGAAAATAGGGTTGAAGATAAATTTGAGAGGGCTGAAGAGAGAAAAAAGTTAAAAGAGTAGATCATCATCTATTTTAGTAGTAATAATAATTCTAAATATGATCAAATAATTAGGTGGTTGAGTTGGTGTTAATTCATATAGTGGGTTAGATCCTCCTTGCAAGTTGGAGATTTTTAAATCCAAGTGGGTTCTTGGTAAATTAGGGGTTGGTTATCCTTGTTAAGTTAGTGCTTAGTTAAAGACTATCAATTTAGTTCTTGAAAGATTTGGTTTGGTGTTCCAAGTTGAGATGGTGCTCAATTGAATTTTTTTTTTGTCTTATAAGACCACAATCCATTTTCTTCATCAATGAGTTTTCTACCCCAAGAGGGTTTCCCATGTATATGCTATGTTCATGTGTTTCATGCTATTATTTTTTAGTGTTTATGATTGTTGAGTTTTACATTCATGTTATTATGGTTTATACATAGTTAAGTGGAATTGAATCAAAAGTTTTGAGGACTGATTTACCCCCCCCCCCCATATCAATTATCTTATTTCCAATAATTGGTATCAGAGCAAGTCCTTTGGAATGGGCTTGATAGCCTAAATTAAATCCTAAGAAACAAGGATGACTAGTCAGCAAGCTCAAGGAGGTTTCTCTACAATTAAATATCCATTATTTAATGGACCTAACTATACCTTCTAGAATGTTAGAATGAAGATATATATGATGTCACAAGGACATGATATTTGGTAGTCATTCATAGATGGGTATATTTCCCCTCAAATTCCACTAATAGATGCAATAGGTAAGAAGGTTAATCAAAATATATCTTAAGGAAATGAATGTAATTATGTGTGGCCTATAAAAGGTATAAATATTAAAGGTAATACATTATTATTCATCCAAAGATATATGGGATAAATTGAAGACCATCTATGAAGGAGACATCAAGATAAAGATGGACAAGTTATAGATCCATAGAAGATAGTTTGAAATCTTGAAGATGAATGAAGATGAATCCATTGCATCCTATATATTAATCTAATACATATAAAGTTTTCAACTTGATTAGAGGATTAAGAGAAGAAGTGAAATATTCTAATATTATTCAAAAGGTATTAAGATCACTAACTTCTAAATTTGATTCTAAAATTTCTACAGTATAACAAATGTAAGATTTGGAAAAGCTAGAGATGGATGGGCTTCATGGCATCTTGAATGCTTATGAGATGAGATCCAATGAAGGAAAACCTCTCAAAAAAGAATCTATTTTCAAGGTTGAAAATAATTCAAAGGCCAAAAGGGAAAAATTTTAGGTATGTTTAGACATTAATGATGGTGAATTGATTACTATGTTTGATAGAAAGCTAAGAATAAGTTCAAGAAAGTACAAAGGTAAGTTATCATTAAAGTGTTTTAACTGAGGGAAAATTAGACATTTTGTAAACAAGTATCCTCATAAAACTGAGGATGATGATATATAAAATAAATTATATAAGTCTAACAAAATCAAAAAGAGTTTCAAAAAGTATGAAGGAGAGAAGAGGTCTTTCAAGAATAATAAAAGACTCTACACCAAAGAAGATAGTTCATCTAATGCAAGTGATTTAGACATATCTGACAGTGAAGATGACATAAATTAATTTGAGCATAACAACATTGAAACTCTACTGATAGGCATCAAATAAAATAATGAGGTTTGTTAAAATGGGAAAGGTCTCATGATTGATGCATTATCAAATAAAGAAGAATACTATGATAGTGAAGAAGTTGAAATGGATCTAGAAGTGAAGTTAGTAGGTGCTCTAGAAGAGCTGAAGATTGTGAAAAAGAAAAAGAACTAAACTCTTTGGTTCAGGACTATGAATAGTAGATTAGATTATTTCAGGAAATGTTGAGTAACACTATCAAGGAATATGAAGAGATCAACCAACAAGTAGAAACCTACAATATGATTATGACAATAAGTATAAAGGTTAGAGAAGAAGATTTTAATAGATATGAATCTAAAATAAAATATCTAAAAGTTAAGTTTAATCAAATATCTATCAAGATAAATAATTTTATGAAGTTTGACAAGAGAACTAAGGCTCTAGATTATATCTTGAGCATCAATAAGTCTACATGTAACAAGACAGGTCTTGGATTCAAAAAATACCAAAAGAAGGCATCTCAAGTTGAGAAGAAGATTGTTAAAGAGAAAAATGTAAAAAGACCTATCAGATAGGCCAATGCTATAAGGTATGATAATTATTTTAATCCTTACTATTTTACATGTACGTAGTTTGGTCATAGAGCTAGAAAATGTAAAAGATCCTCTAAAAATGAATACTCATGGAAGTATGGAAGGAGAAGCAATCGGTCAAAGAGAGATCACAACCATCATCAGTCAAATGGTATGTATAAAGTGGTTTGTTAAAGTTATAATAATATATGACACATTACAATATTTTGTCCTAACTAAGTTATAAATAAGAGAAGTCAAGGTAAGAAGGTTCATAGTCATGTCACTCAAAAATGGATCAAGAAGACAAACCCTGTGGATTAGGTGAAGGTGGAGTAGAAGGATAAAGAAGAAGTTTCTATGAAATCTTAGAGTATAGATAATGGTTTCTCAATCCATATTCTAGGAGATAAGAGAAGTCTTAGTTATCTTATGATTGATTAAATAAGTAAGAATGAAGAAGTGGGTGAAAATAAGAATGACAAGGTGAGTCATAATCAACTCATAAACTAAGGTGGGACATTTGTTACTATAGAGCAAAAATCAAGTCAAGAATGTTAAAAACACTTGTTATGTGCATGTGTTGACAAGATAATCAAATAAAATAAGTATAAGTTGACAAGATTGATGATGATATCAAGCCTAAAGAGCCAGTCAAGTATATAAGAATGCTAAAGAATATTCATCTTAGTAAAGATATGGAGATATAGGAATCTCCTGAGTTCATGCCATTTTAGTGCCCTATGAAAAAGAGGTGGCTCCATTAAGCTTCATGGAGACATTATTATATTATCATAAGTTTTAGGTTACAGTCAAATATGCTCTAAAGATAAAATGTATAATAATTAGCATATAAAAGATAAGATTTTGAGATATATTTATATGGTTGAGCTTGATCTATGAATACTAAGGGGGAGTCCATGTTTCTATTTTGGTATCAAGAATGGGATTTCCATGTGTATGGTCAAGATTTTTGGTATCTTATTTATCCATATCAAAGAAAGGTATGTGATCTTGAGTTCTTAGTTATTTAAAATAAGATATGTGTGATCTAAGGGGGATCTTGGTAGCTATGTGTTCTTTTTTAAGAGAGTGATTTATTTTGGTATACATATAGTTAAGGAGAGATTGAATCTAAGATACTTCATAGATTTTGTTTGTTGAGATTTTGCTAAATTAGCTGGGAGAGATAACATGTTTGAGAAGTTTTTGAGTTTAATTATCATAAAGGAGTGTCATAATATTTTGAAGACTATGTGTCTTTGAGAAATAATATCAGCTCACAAGAGAAAAATACTATGATTTCAGTAGTTATAGATGATCCTTAATTTATAATACTAAAAAAATCATGGAATATGCTTGGTTTCAGGTTGAGTTATTCAAGTAATTTGACTAAGCCTGATCTATGTTGAAGTGGTCTTTTAATCTGAGTTCTTTCTGAAAGAGATAAAAGTTACGAAGGACCTTTGTAATTAATGTTAAGAGGGAGAAAGATTAGAAAAGGGATAAATTTTTAAAAGTTCATAAAAATATGAGAAGATGGGAGAAAGATCAAATAAGTTCTAGAAGATCAGAATAGGCAAGAAAAGGAGCAAGATCAGAATGGGAGAAAGAAAAGGTAAGAACCATGTCTAAGAGATGATTTCCATTGAGAAGTTGTTGATAGTGTCTTTTGAGTGTGTGTTCCATAAATAACAAAGGGGGAGATTATTGAACATTATCATTGATTAAGGAATATATTTTTGAATATTTTTATTAAGTTTTGAGCTTTGATATTTAATGTTGTCATTGATGTCAAAGGTACTAATGAAGATGCATGGTTATTTCATTGATGACATAGTTTCTTGTGTAAATACTTGATCAAGTAGGCCTTGAAGTTAGAATAGTAAGTGTAAATCATCTTATAATGCTTTTTATATACATTGTGACATATTATTTTTAGGTGGTAAGATGAAATGTGTGAGATCTGAAGAAGTAGTGTGCTCTAATTTTTTATGTAAGTAGTGTCAAAGATGCTTTGAATGTGATACAAAGATGAGAATGCTCCAAAGAACACTCGATAATGTTTGATCATGAGATTTATTATCTGAGGTTATATCTTAGGTATTAAATACCTTAAAGATGAGTATAAGGTTAGCTCTAAATATTTATGTGCTCTAAAGATCTATATCTATAACTCTAAAGATGTTATAGTCAAGCTCTAAATATTTGTAAGTAGCTTCAAAGAAGTTATATTAAATCTCTAGAGAAGAGTCAGTGTATGATGTTTATTAAGCATACAAAAGAGGAATTAGAACATAGGTATGTTCTAAGGTGGAGTTTATAGAGTGGATAGAAGGTTAGATTCAAGACTTGTAGGTCAAGTCGTAGAAAGCAAGGAGAGATGGTGACTAATTAGGTAACAGGATCAGTTTTCATGGTATTAGTAAGCATATAAACATTTATAGAGGTAATTGAATTTATTTTAAGCATGTACATAAAGTTTTAGGACATGGTTTGTAAATAAGAGACTTAAAATTCATTTCAAGGTTTCATGAGTACACAATGAAGAGTTATCTACTTGAGAAGGTTTTATCAATACTCATTAACACATGCATGACAGCTTAAGATATTCATGGTATATGATGAAGGGTTTTAGATCAAGTTTTAAGTGTGTTTTTTTGGAAAGAGGAGCTAAGTTTTATGATTGATCATTAGGATTGGAAGGTAGTCTATACCCTCATAAAACCTTGATTGTGACCCAACATTGAAGATCTTGTTCAAAAGAGCTTATAAAAATTTTATATGATCATACAAGTGATTTCAGGTTTAATTAAAATCTCTTAGGCATCTCCAGGTGTGATTAGTTTCTCAGGTGAGTAAGAAGACCATACAAAGTAGTGTTTGTCTTTTGAAGATTTTTTGTAAAAAATAGCATTTGCTGAGTCAAAGTTGACAAATGATTGAATATAAAAGTGTGACACTTGTAGTTTATGTTCATGAAGGTTTATGGATAGGTTCCAAATCTCATATGTGTGAATTTAGTGATTTATCCAGTCATTGAATAAACCTTATGGTGTAGATTGTGAGGAAATCAGATAAAAGAGAGAAGATGTTTCTTGATGAGTTTTCATATGAGAGTAATGCATTAAAATGTAGGTTGATTTTTTTTGGGTCTTGAATAATATATCCATTCTTTTCATAATATTTTAATTTTGTGTAATTGGTTGAATCATTGAATCCAAAATGGCTTATTTAGCTAAGTAGAGTCTATGAGAAAGAAGGTCAAAAGATTGTTCTATAAGATTAATAGTTATCATTGAATCTCATGATCTGATTGATTGAGGATGCTTTGAATATATTTTAATATTTTTTACATGCATTAAAATCCCTTAAATATATTCAATCATGTTTTATATGTTCATGTTTCCTTGACTATGTTTGGGAGTAAGTTGGTAGTTCTGAGTGAACATCTTGTAGAAGTGTGTTTGAGCCTATTTACCCTGAGTTGAAGCATCATATGAATTTGGTGATCACCATGAGGTCATGAGTATTTTGTATATATAATTTATTTCCATGGTTTTTTGTCAAAATTAAGTATATGCCTCAGTTATTAAAGACAATTTTTTTGTATATGTGCAAACCATTTATAAGTAGTGTTTTAAGGAAGGGTTTAAGTGGTAGTTAGACCTAAAATGTGTTGTAGACCTAAAAAAAAAGTTGGTTAAGGGATATTGGAGTGGATTATGATGTATTTTTACCATGTAAGGTGTTTATATAATCTTCAATAAGGATCAAAGGGTAAAGAGTTGTTCAAAAGGCCTATTAGGTCTTAATAAGCCTAAAATAAGACTAAGGGCTAATTGATATATGGCTAACCTATTGTAGTGATTGATTCATGACTAAGTCATGTTATTATAATATGATTTAACCTATTAATGACTGACCTAATTTATTTGAAGATGTAGCTAACCTAGAAGGATATGATCAAATGACTTGTATAAAAGTAAGGTAGTTAGATTTGGTATGCTTAGAAGTAATGAAGGGGATGCGAATAGTGTGCAAAGAGAGCAAGAGAAGAATAGGATAAGTGAATGACATATATCATTTTTGAGAAGGAATTCATGTATGCTATTAGAGATATCATTAATATCTAATATAATTTATACAATAGAAGATCAAGGTCAGAAGACCTAATCAAGCCATGATAAGGGCTAGTTGAGTGAAGAGGGTTGAAGATCAATTTGAGAGGGATGAAGAAAGCAAAGATGTAAAAGAGTATATCATCATCTATTGTATTAGTATCAATATTTTTGAAGGTGATCAAACAATCAGGTGGCTGAGTTGGTGTTGAGTCATAAATGGGGTTGGATCCTCCTTGCAAGTTTGAGCTTGTTAAATCTAAGTGGGTGATTGGTAAATTATGGGTTAGTGCTCCTTGATAAGTTGGTGCTCAAATAAATACTATAAAGTTGGTGCTCCAATTTGAGTGGGTTCTCAACTAGAGATTGATGTTTATCTTATAGGACTTTATTCCATTTGCTTCATTACTGGGTTTTCTACCCCAAGAGGGTTTCCCATGTATATGATGTGTTCATGTGTTTCACGCTCTTAAGTTTTGTTGTTTATGATTACTTAGTTTTACATTCATGCTAATATGCTTCATACATAGTTAATTAGAATTGAATTAAAATATTTGAAGATTGATTCACCCCCCTCCCTTAGTCAAATTATTTCCAACAACCCATTCAACTAGTAGACCCCCACACTCTACTAATAGACATAGTTGCTGCCTTTATTAGACAAATAATAATTCTTATACCCATTGTCAAAAAAATTAGGCAATACATTGAAACATTGTACCCAATCACTTCTCAACCCAAAGACAAGACCATACCTCCTACCAAGCTACTACTAGAGCTCATATTCAAATATGGGTAAGTATATCATTTTGGAATTAGTGTGTTTCACATCATAATGATTGATGTCTAGTGATACAGCATCATCTTTGTGATTTTCCATAGTCAACATTAGCACTATTTATTCCTCTTCATATAGATCACTTACACAAGAAGGCTCCTCTTTCTTAGTTAATTACACTTCTTCCTAATCTCACATATACCATTCCCTTTAAGGCATCCATTCCTTACATTGAGTATCCCACATAGGAGATACCACATGAGCATTACTCTTCTTCTTCTACACCTACGTTTTTAGTTGAGATTATATGAAAGGAAGTCTTTGCACAACATTTTGTGAAGATTGATGAGACTCTAGTTATTTTCATAATTTAGCTTCATTGAGATGTTTTAGATGTTATGGATAATATTTACGATTAAATATATCAGTATTTATGAACATGGCATGGTGTTATTTCACATTGTTCTATTTTATGATTTTGATTAGATTTTGTGATCCATTTATATATCTTATATATTTGACTATGTGTCAAATATGATTTCACTTATCTATTTTACATGGACCATTATATTATTCTTTGTGTTTTATATGGTTTCATTCTCTTTCACTTTTTCTTATGGATTCTTATCATTATTTTCATGAATGCAAACTTATACTTATTATTTTACTTCTTTCATGGATACCTTTATTTTCTCTATAATGATTATTTGTTATCTTTTACACTCAAATAAATATAATTATTATTGTGAATTGGTTATACAACCATGAATCCATTAATATTTTATCTCTATCATATGATTAGTTATCAAAAAAGACTTCTCATTTTAATACTACTAAACACTGATCTATTTGGATCTCATTTCTTCCCTTATTTTTCTTTCACATACTAAAATACATACGATTGAAACTTGAGATTACATACTGGTTCATAGGTAAGGCTAAGTTATTTAGTCATTCATATCTCTATTTACTTATCTTCCTTTAACCAAATTCTAAATATCATTTGTGTGTATCACTTTTATCACTCATGTTGGTTATTCCAAATCTGTATGGAGGAGGAATCATAAAATCCATAAAAAGGTTCAAATCCAAATCATTTAAACAAAAGTCAATGATTCAAATGGAAACATACTATTTAAAATTATAATCACACAAAAATATGTGATTTACTATCTCTATCACATCTCCTATTTCTAATTAAAGCTCAAACTCCATAGTTGACCTCACGACAGAGCCAAGGTCCATTGGGATGTAGTAGGCTAGTAGATTGGGATAGAAGAAAAAAAAAATCTATAATGCTACCTAAATTCTCACATAAGTACCTAATCTTTTTAGTATACTGATGACTCTGTAAGATGTCCTGAGTAATGGGAAATATGTTGTGTGAAGGTAGGCCCATTTTAATTTCCGTGTTCATATAACCTTCATGAGTTTATCTTAGTATCTCACCTATTTGCCTATATAGCTGTGTACTTATTATGAATAGGTATCCTTTATATTTTGATGGTCACTATACTCTTAGTGTCTTTCCTTACTACCTATTATGCCTCATATTTACCAAGGTTTTCTCATAGATTCCTATGTCATGCTTTTTACATTCCCTACTTCATTACATCAATCTTAATATTTCCCCTTGAGGAATATTATTTTTTAATTAATCATGCCCTTTAGTGTTTCCCTTTATGAGTTATAGTGCAATACCATGGATAGGACTAGGCTTTCCTCCCAAATTACCACAACAAAATATTTCCTTATTTTTTTCCCATATTACCATTCACCTCATTGGTGTTCACCTTGTGAGTTGCAGTGTAAGACCATGAATAAGACCAAGCTCTCCTCACAAATCACCACATTAAAAACATCTTTAAAATTATTCTCACCTTTATTTTCACCTCATTGGTGTTCCCTTTGTGAGTTTTAGTGTAAGAACTTAGACAAGACCAAACCCTCCTAACAAAATATTCCAATAACTAGTTCATATTATAACCAAGTCACAATAAAATTACATGCTTAAAATTTGAGATAATTTGTGTATCATTATTATTTACATGCCATTGACATACTTCCGATCTTGATTTAGTATTTTTTATGATTATTTCATAAACACTTCACTTTCATCTTCTTATTTTTTGATTGCATGTATGTTTGCAACCATTTTATTAAATTTCTCATACTTCCCATCTTGATTTATTATGCTTAATTTGATTTGTACTTAGATTTTGTTTTATCTTTATACTTCCCATCTTGATCTAGTATGATTGATTAACTTTATTGTTCATTTTTTTTATTCTATTGGTTTTCGTGTGTTTTCCACATTAAAAAAATTCATACTTCCCAATATGATATAGTTTGAATTTTATTTGTTTTAATTTGGTGCAATATTTTACATGGTGTGAAAACATGTTTTTATCTTTTAGTTTACCATTTTGGTTTCCTATACTTATTCATCTTCTTTTTTTACACATTTTCCATTGTGATATAGTGTGTATTATATTTTATGATTATTTATGATTTTCCAAGTCATTTTGCTTTTATTTTTAACCATGCATGTTTATCACATAATGCTAGAAAAAAACATACATCATAATTTTATCTTAGAATATACAATGAATGTAAAATACATGTGCTATAAAGGAAATTTATAAATACATCCATCCACAAAAAAATACAAATCATAGTCCAAGAAATGTCCATATTAATATATATATATATATATATATATATACACACACCCACACACACACACACACACACACACACACACCATGATTTTTATACAATACAAGTATAAAATATAATATCTATAGTTCTAAGGTTGTGTTCCATCATGCCTATCCTATGGCTAAGCCATGTTACCCATGGATGTTTATGACTGACCCCTCTAAATGGTGCATGTAATAAGGTAGTCTAAGATCTCAAGCCATTGATCCAATCCTATAAATTGGCCACCTAGGCTTACACACATCCAAGTGCTATAGTGTTCATCATATGAGTGGTTCATTCATATTCCAACACCTACCAAGATTGATCCTCTCCCTCTCCTACCCCTATAGGTGGGTTTGAGCCATCTAATCATGCCTTCAACTATTGAGGAACCTCCCCCACTATTATAAATCATCTAGTATAATATAGGGTAGATGATACCATAAGATCAACCAAGGTGGATGGATCACAATACGATATCACCCCATCCAAAATATCATGGTGTGCATCCACAATCATGGTTCCTCATTTGATATCCTTTACTATAGTACCTATAAAATAAAAACTAAATATACATAATATATCGTGTGTGTGTGTGTGTGTATCAAACCATATATCTATCACTAAAAACATTTTGAATCATAACTATTTTTCTATATTTAGCTTAATTTCAATTAAAATTACCAAATAATTGATGTTTCACTTACCTATGTTGCATTGGTAGTGACCATTAGGCATCTTCTACATCGTAGCGATCATATCTAACCATGATCACTCTTTGGGATTAATTAGGTCTCTCAGATTAATATTTTATTACATTAGTAAAAATAATATATGAATTAATTTTCACCCTATTTATATTTACTATTCAAAATTATTTACCTATCAATTATTTAAAATCAGATTCTATTTTTCACCCATAACTTTATTTATACTAGCTATTTTTTCAAATTGAAAGAAGTTATAAAATCTTGACATCATAGAGAATTCTTCCACATATTATATTTATACTTTGCAAAAAAAATGATTTTTCACTTATTTTATAGGTTTGCCTAATGTTCCTTACATTGGACACTTTCACATTTCTCTCACTTTCATCCTCTTCTACAACACTAAGGTAATTAAAGTTATGTATTTTTTGATTTTGACCTTTCATTTATATTATTCACTTTTTACTAAAATTTAATTATCTCAATGTTGTGTGTCACTATGTTCTTTTTTTGAAGCACCATCCTATGTTGCAACTATATGACACATGATGAGACTTTATTAGGGCATATGTATACACACAATATTTTAAAATTGATAAATTATTGATGTTTTATCTCTTTCAAGAACCCATCAAGTCTCAATCTCTCTGAGTACATGCCTTAAAGGGTGCACCAAGAAAGGGGTGGGAAGACCATTGGTGCTTCACAAGATTGTTGTTCCCTATACCACCACTTGAAACCAACACAAAGCTCTCATATGCATGACCCTAATATTTTAAGCCTATTTTACACACTCCTCCAAGAAATTCACTACCTCAAACATCCCATACCTAAGCCAAAACCTATTTTCTCCATTTATCAAACAAAGTCAACGTAGGCTAACCCTATACTTAAAATATAAGCACATTATGGGATTAGGTCAGCCTCAACCAACCTAGTCTAAGACCTAACTAATTTATTAATTAAATAATAGGTTCTCTTGGGCCAACTCTATTAGCTAGAAATTTATAATAGTTTAGGTATAGATCTAGCTATATAAACACATCCTTTTTGCCATTTCATAGAGAGATATTTAATCATTTATTTTTGCATCTAGTTATCCACCATTATACTTGAGAAACCATTGCTTAGGATTTCATACTTCCTTTTCAGAGAATAATCTTATCTTATGAAAACATGGGATTCACTAGGAGGTCCTTGACTAAACTATAGTCCATTTTCCATTCTTATTTTCTTCAACATACACAACAACCTCTTACAAAGCAGCATTAGCCAAGGGAGATATTGAGGCTCAGCAAGTTCATATTCAAAGGTAAGTATTTATAATTCTTAATCATATTTATTAATTTATAAATATTTCATTTTTTTGCTTATGAAGATGTTTCTCTCTCCATGTATTAGGATGACCTCTACATTGACTCTTATAGAGTTCTTATTTGCATGTTTACTTTTATGTTTATTATTCCTATTTTATGCCACATTCTTTGGTGATCACTACATTATATTTACGTTACTTTATCATTTAATTTGATAAGAAAATATAGGACCTAACTAGGTTTATCACATGGTATTACTTGACTAGAGGCTTTGGAACACTCTCTAGTGATATTGTGTGGTAAGGGGGCCCTTGGTTAGGTCTTGTATATCCATATTGGTCATGACCCTAATTGTCTAAATATACCAACAAGAAGAAATGATAGTGTAATTTATCTTCTCTTAGCTATGATTGATTTTTATATTAGATTCACTTTAACTTATATATAGATCCCATCTTGGTTAGTGTTGAGAATATTCTGGAGCCTAGCCTAATTTATGTTGAGGAGATGGTTGAGTTCACCCTAGTGAATATTTGAATAAAATATGTTCCCAATTCCATTACAATGGAATATATGTCTTACGAGGCTATATTAAGTTTTTTTAATGTTAATTACTACATAATGACTAAAAATGCATTCTTAATGATATAATATTTTATATCTTACAAATTCTTATACTTATTCTCATCACATGTGGTGGATTTGAAAAAAAATTGTTGTTGACACACATAATGTTTTAATAAGTGATATTTTTTAGTGGCATGTTCCTAAGTATGACACAACTAACATAACTTCTTCATGACATGAGGACACTCATTGTAGTGATGTCACTCCTACCCAAACTCTATACACCATATAGATTTTTCAATTTTTTTAATACTTATATCTCATCTATAATTTGTAAAATGACATATAACTTAGCATTTGTCTTATCACTATTTATAGAATTTTTTTCAAAGTCCTTAATATAGTATAATCTCATTATAGTTGTGTTATCTTTGGATTTAATTTTTAATTGAGTTTATGATATAACAAATCTTATCTTTCTCTCCAAAATTTATATTAACTATGTAACCCTGTTTATATCTTCAAACTTGAAAATCAACTTTTTATAACATTTGAAAACTTATGATCATAGTCCCATACAAACTCCCCTATATTTTAACTTATTTCCTAAGGTCTTGGATGTTATACTTGTGAAAATATTCATATTATATTCTTTAATCAATATGTTTTTCATTGTAATTAAATTGATCTTGGTGCCACCATTATTGAATATTGATTATAATGTTTGGCTAGTTAGTTCTATAATTTTTTAGCATTTGAAATCACCAATTTAGATTCCCTTAGCTTCCCATTTTATGTCACAAGCCAATGGATATATCTTTAGGTCATAAACCCACCATATGGTTACAAAATCATGAATTCTCCAATAATGAATATCATCCTTCTTGTAAGAGTATTACTTACCATTAGTTTACGATGTGAGTGAATTGATTTTTTTTATTGAAGAACGTATCTATATGAATTGATAAAAGTATTAATTACAACACTAATCATTAAAAAAGTGGATGGAAAATGCCCACCCCACAAGCAAAGTCAAATCAAGGATAAATGATCCTTAAGAAAAAGTAAGTCCCAAAAGAGGGTCAATCAAGACCACTCAAAAAAAACATCACATAAAAACTAAGAGATAAAATAAAAGATTACATAACAATAAAGGGAACAATTAAGATACCACAATAAACATGGTAGTTGAGGGAAGCAATGGAGAAGGTATATATTATAGCTTATCTCCCCATATTCCCTGAGTAGGAGGATCACCATCAATAGGTATATACTCCCAACCATAATTTTGTTTCTCAAAATTAGTTTCATCCTTGTTTATATTTATATAAATGGTAAGATTGATCCAAGGAAACTTAACCTAGGAAAGAGGACCCAAACCCTGATTATCATCTCCATAATTTTGAGGGGGTGAGGGCCCTATCTCCTACCAACACCTCCACTTTTATAAGAACCACTCAATCAGCCATATCATGGGGAAGACCAATGAGGTGGTGATATATGAGGGGAAAGACTCTTGTGATGGTTTTAGGAATGCTACCAGTGCGGACCATATCCTCACCCATGTAGAGGTGAAGGAAACTATGGAAGTTATAGAGGCTCTTGGCTAATTACACATAGAGCATTTACCTAGTGGTCTAGTAGATGCTAAATATGGTTGAGTTCTACGTGAAATTTGTTAGTCTAACTTTGAATTTCAATAGTAACATTAAATATAATAGTTGTTTTGTTAGTAATAAAAACTATGTTCTATTTAATCATGATTAAGTCAAGCATAGTTCCTATCTTTATAGATTTGAAATAAAATTTTGGCATGAAAAATCTACCAAAATCTATTCTATTTTATATGGAGAGGAATAGAGACCCCCAAGAGAGCCATATTCCATGTAAAAAAATTAGGTCTAAATGGCTAAAAGAGGGCATGAATATAATGCCACATATATTGAGCATGGGTGCAAAACCAAAAAAGGTTTTTTATAGTCTCAAGTTGATGGGAAGCTAGGCAAATTAGGTTTAAAACCCTGCTTAATTTGGTCACCCATAGGTAAACCCTGATAGATAACACACTAAAAAAGTGTGTTTTTTAGGCTATATGAGAGTAGACCACACATTGTGAACTCTTCTATCCCAATTCCCTTGGCTAGAATGAAGGTTTTATCTATGTTTGAGGGTCTTATCTAGAATATGTTGGGGAGCTACCAAATTATATCTTAGAAGAGGATAATACTAAGTGAAGGGAGTGGTTGTAATCCAATGTCAATCCTTCCACCAAGGAGTAAGATAATTAACCCCAATATTATGAATATATTTATTAGGTATGGAACCTTGTATTTATACAATAGCCTTAACATCTAAATTATTTAAATGAAATTTATTCTAAATTTATTGTCAAGAAATCTAAGATTGACTCACCCTATAGAAGATATACCCTATAATTTTCACACATCTCTTTAACAATCTTAGCCTTTTAATCCAAGGGACCAAAGAAAAGGGAACATTATGGAAATTTAGGCAAGGAGAACACCATAGGGAATGAAAATTAATAGAAAGACCATTCTTGAAACCCTCCCCTTTCTAAAATGGATGGGGTTTGAGTATCTCCTAGGCTTTCCATAAACTTGGAATAACAAAGGTACCCTTAATTTTAATAGGTACTAGGGTAATGAGAAGGGTGTAAAGACTTCAACTTTACCAAGCATTTTTAACACAAGGAACTCCCTGAGAGATGTTATTGCATAGAAGAATATCTTAGGCTTCATCACCTTTCAGACCATGAATAACCCATTTAGCTTTGAGAGAAATACCTTGAATTTTATGTATAAAATAGCAAGCCCACCTACCTCTTTAGGCCTAAAACAAATGTTCCAAGAGACTCTATGGAATCCTTTTTGTCTTTCATAACTGGCCTAGAGGAAATCCTCAAGATTTTTTCTAACTTATTTTAGGTAGCATTGGAAGGAACTTAGTAAAAATAGTAATACACATGATTAGCTACCAAAACTTTGGAGCAAATATAAAACATTCCTACCAAATATATAGGCTTGGTGATCTAGAAAGAGATTATTTTAAACCCTTTGAACCACATAAGACCACATATCAGAGGGAGAAGTACTATAAGTAAAAATTATGCCTAGGAATCTAAATTGAACCCATAAGAAGCCATGACCATTTATATCCCTTCAACCAAGGACATACAGGAGCCATAGATTTATGGTATCATCAAAGTATTCTCCATTAAATAGATGAACCTAATGTTACACAAAACATATGAAGATAATCCATGGCATTATTTATTGATTATTATTCTTGAAGAGTAAGGAAATAGTCATCAACAAAATTCCCATTTGACAACTAGCAGTCAGATTGAGGGAGAAAAATGCTTTTGACCAAACCTTGGGAAGCATAGTTAGCTAAAATATATCTAAATCCATCTACTACTAGCACATAGAGGGTAGGAGATAAAGTACACCATTTTTGGATAAATTTATGGAGCTCAAATTGATAGGACTGAGTACCATTGATAGTAATACAAACCCTTACATCTTGGAAAAGCATGTTAACCATTTGTACAAATCTAGGACCAAAACTAAGAGCTTGAAGCATGGATAAAATGAAAGTCCACTCAATGCAGTCCTAGTATTTTTCAAAATTGATTTTAACAAATAGGTCTTTTTGATTGGATACCCAAGCACACTCCATGCCTTCCCAGACAAAAATAACTTTGTCCAGAATGTAATTATGTTTGATAAAGCTTGTTTGGTCATTTATAATAATTAAAAGATGAATATGTTTAATCCTAAGGACCAAAACTTTATCAATAATATTATAAGATACATTTATAAAATTAATATGCCTCCAATTAAAAATAATTTTAGGGTTACCAACATTAGGAATAAACTTAATATTTCCCTAATTTATAATAGGCCCCAAAGAATTTGTTAACTTTGCTTTAGTATAGACCTTATGGAGGTTAGGACCCACAGTATCCCATAAAATCTAATAAATTCACATGGGAAGCCATCAATACTTGGTTATTTATCCATATCCATGTACGTAACAACCTCATGAATATCACTAAGATATAATTGCTTATCACAAGTAACCCATTTTGCATGAAATACTTTACAAGGAACTATATAAAGACATTAAGCAAGATCCACTCATCATTCAGGAGAACTGACATGCACTAAAAATCTCTATGATAATGATGAAAAAATGCCTAAATAATTTTAATAATTTGGGTTATCTAATAATTTCCTTCCTTGGAATATTTAATTTTATCAGTTGAACATCTAGAATGTAAAAGAGAGAATAATTCCTTAGTGACTTTGCCTGCAATTTTTAGCTAATGCATCTGAGCTTGGAGTTGAGACCCTCTAGCATTGTGAGCCTCCTCTAATTTAATCATTTATCACCATTTTGTTACTTGAATTTGTAACTAAACATTAAAATGAGAATCTTTAAGGTCATATGTACCTAGAGGTATTCACAGTTGGTAGCATTATGAAGATGTCATTGAAAAAAGGTAGCTTACTTGAATTATACATAAGGCAATAGTGTGATCTATATAATGTGACATATATTGTATCCATATAATGTCCCCCTCAACCTAGGGAATAAGATTCCAAATTTTAATAATATGTCCCACCATCCTTTCATATTTTGGGTGGGCAGTATTGTGATAAAACTAGGTCAAATTTGGCTTCACTTGAGGGGTAGACCGTTCCAAATTTAATCAAATGGGATGATGGTCTGACATAAAAGTGTTAGGGAGCATTGAAAATATTCTATCAAGAATAGAAAAATAAAATAAAATATCTTGTTCAAACTCATTATGATGTTTATTCATATGGCTGAGACACTTAAAGTAGCCACTAAGTGGGTTTGATTTTTAATTATTTCTTATGTCTATCTAGTGTTTATGAAAATTATATGAACCATTTTTTTATTTTTTTGAGCTCATGGTATACTTACATATTAGTGGCTTCTATAAATAGTGATGGCATGGTGGATAATTTATTATAGAGTGATTTAACTAAACTTTAAGTGTTGATGATAACCACCCCTAAACCTTAACTACACCCTTCTACATATAATGTGTTAAAAAATAATACACTTTCCATTCCATATACATGCACTGATTTTAAATATTCTCCATAAAACTACTACTAATATATTCTACTTCCTATACAATGTAAAATACCTCATTTTTATGACTTCTCTCCCATTCCCTTTCTAGGGTAGTTTATTATTCCTAATTTAGGTATGTAATATATTTTATTTCCTTCGAATCACTCTAAGTTATAGACTCATTATCTTCTAATACAGGTCTACCTCCTATTGACCTTTGTGATTCTCTTCTACTACCTCTACTTGTAACTTGATTCACCCTTCTATCCTCAACATGGTTCTACTTTCTCAATATTTTATACTATTTTAGTTCCTATTGAATATATATGATATTATTTGCATATTTTTATTTCTTATTCTCCATTGGACCCATTTTCCTTATGGTATTTTAGTCTAGTCACAATGATTCTCCTACCTTTGATTCATATCTTCGAAGTTTACATCCCCATTCCACCTTATCTTACTACTCCATTTCTAATGGAATCAAACCTATAGCCTTTTCCACAGCCAACATATTCAATATCACTAGATGTTTCTAAAAAATATATTATTCCCTTCATGAACTAGTCATATGTAGTCTAAAATGCAATGTTATCTTACATGTTGAATTTAGATATGTAACTATCAATAGTGTTCATTACCCATTGATCAATAGACACATCCATTTAGTGTTTATATTACACAACCGTTATAGATTCATATTTTTCTATTCAAAATTTTCCATATTATAAGTATATATATATAATGGCACTCAATCCTAAACAAACATGACACCAACTCAAGTAATTCAAACCACAACATATCATAAATATCACCATAGGCAGAGGTGATAATAATTCTTATGCAATAACTCCTATTCCAGTATACTCTTCTTATTTAAAATTGAATATCTTATCTTTTAATTTTATATAGAGGTTTCTCTAACCCAACAACCATCTTAGCATATTAAAGGTCCTGAGAATAGAACCAATGTTAGCAGTGGTCTATGGAACACCTCATTAAGACATGCTAGTGTTGTAGGCTAGTAGGTTTCTATGGGACCCACATGATAGGGACTAATATAGTCATTGTATTATAATTTTTAAATCCAATTTTAATATTATTCATTCCATTAAGATACCTTATATTTTAGGATCATAAAATAATTTATGAAATAAAATTATACTTGTTCAATTCAACATGTACAAAATAGAAACTTAAAATATTTGTATTTATATAGTAATAATACAACAAAGTATAATGGTATGGATTCATTAAGTCATGAGAGAGAGAGAGAGAGAGAGAGAGAGAGAGAGAGAGAGAGAGAGAGAGAGAGAGAGAGAGAGAGAGAGAGAGAGAGATTTAATACTTATACAAATTAACTAAATAAATAAATGAAAAAATATTTCTTCTTGTGAATGCAAGGTACTTACAAAGTCTACATAACTCTTCAACTTCTAGTCTCTTCATTTTAACTCCCTATTAAATCCTATGGAAGAATTAAACACTCCATTTTTATTTTATACTTATATTAACTTATCAAAAATAAAAATTATATACATTTTTACCTATAGAACTTATAAAAAAAATATTAAAAATTAGTATTTACAATCCCTTAATAAAAAAAGTCTCATTCTAAGCTTCCATTCACACGTATTTTTATGTCCTTGAGACAAATTAAAATTTATAAAAATGGTCAATATGTATGATAAATATTTGAAGTTTTGATTTTGAATTTTGAATATTTTAATTGGAAAAGTTAAATTTGAAAAGAGAGCATACGAATGAATACACCTAGATGGTATATGTTCTAAATGCCAAAATAACCACTTTTGAAACTATAATTTTGATAGGTGATAAAAAATATCCAACACTTCTCTAGGAGTTATGATGACCTGATCCACATATTTATCTAAAAATTAAAAATGTTTCTCAAGTTCAAGCATGTTCACTAAAGTTTGTTCAATTTTTATTTCTTTTGAAAATATTCATCGATGTTTGCCCCACTTTTGAGGTGAGATATG
>JARHVA010001324.1:3552500-3575000 GCA_037957365.1 Torreya grandis
TGGTCTTGAGCACTTATTGATAACTATCAACAACTTTAAATTGAATGTGTAGCTTAGATGGGGACATGCATCATCTTGATAGGCTCTCAAAGGAATCCCTTGGATTTTTAGAAAGGAACAACATGGGTATGACACATGTCCTTTAAAGGGACACTTATTATTATTAGAAGGGGTGGTGAATATCTATACACCATCGAGTCTTAAATCTGATGACTTAGAAGCTTCCATGTGTTGGTCTCAAAAGGTAATCACATTACACTTGGAAAACATGGCATCATCTAATATGAACTTCTTTCCTTATATGCTTCTCATGCATGAAACTACATGGACACATTTAATTTGAAATTACTCTTACACCATGGTGTGTGTGAAATCTTATTTGAACATTGAGCTTATGGAAAGGGTAGTGCATGACTTCATATTACACTTTCTGTAGAGATAGGGCATAGATGTATGGTTATGTGCATTGGCACAAGACATTAATAGATAGGCATGGGAGACTTTGAATAAGAACATGCACAAAGACAAAAATTATTAGGCACATCCTATTATATAATCAATTTTCACCATTAGAGAGGGTTATTTAGGCTCTTTCTAATTGAGCTATACTATGGGAATAACCCTAGGTTGTGGGTCACCTATGGTGGGGTTAGACCTCTGGAGAAGGTTGGTTTCCTCTTGATGGATCAGCTATATTAATGTTTACACTAGGAAAAGGGTTAGAAAAGGGGAAATAGAGATCCTAATAAAGTTAACTTATGATTTACCAAAAAAAAATGAGATTGGCATAAGCATGAAGTAAAAACTAAGGAAGCATAAGAAAATGCTAGCTCGCACAATCTCACAAAACTAGCTAATTACATAAGTGTTTCATAAAATAGGTTCAGGAAGTAATGAATGAAGGCAAAGAGGAGTTATAATACTCACTGAGATCTTGCATCAATGATATTAAAAAAACTTAGACCTATAACTAACTTGAAGACACCTAGAAATGAGCAAGAAAGAAGGACAATAGGCATGAAAGATTCTCCTTCACAATGTCATCATGCACAACCTTTGCTAAACATAATTTAGAGGGGAGATATAGGTAATGAAAGTATTTATTTCTTCAATATTTCTTTCATACAAATTTTAATAGGGTCTAACCTTATCAAATGTGAGTCTTTTCTCTTTTAGAATTGAGAGATAATTTCTTATCAAAAGTGAGAGAGTGAGCTTTATAAATGGGAAAGAATGGGCAATATAGGATAAAGGGAGAGAGAAGAGGGAGCATGAGTACATAAATCACTAAATTAACTACCACCTTTTGTTTAATTCTCCACCATGTTTTGATCCAACCAGCACCAATTCTCTATTGATAAGTTAAATTTTTATTTGTCCTAGTAGCCCTCAAATCTTCTCATTAACTGAGAAAATGCACTAAAAGATAATAGTTTTTTGAAGGTGATGATTCATGATCCTAATATGAATAAAAAACTTAGAGACCTTAAAAATATATTAAATTCTCTGGCTACTTTCTCTAACCACCAGATCTCCATCATAGACTCTACGCTATCTTCCACTTGACTTGCATTATGAGGAAAAAGTCTTCATATTCATGGGCTTGATAGAGCCATGCCTATGTCTGCTTTGAGCGATAGTAGGTAGTTTTTTGTTTAAGATAATATCATGTATAAGCATGATATGCCCTATAATAATCACAAATATCTACCCTTAATTTGAAATCTAAACCTAAGTCTAATATAGATGAAAACCAATCCCATTTATTGGTTTTCTTATAGTCTTAATGTCTATGAAATGAAGCTTACTAGGTGTTTGATCTCGCTTTGATAACAAGTTACCACCCTTTTGTTTTTATTAGGTCTATAAGACCTAATCTACCTTCATGGATCTCTAATTGTGATGCTTGATACCAAAATACGCATTTTGGTTCAACCTAAATCATCTTTGAACTCAGCTCCTATGCATTTTCTTGCTTGGATCAAAATAGCTTCATCGACCTCCATCAGAAGTTTCCTAGGCTTACCTTTATTCATTAGCTATTGACTTATTGATTCAAGACTATCAAATTTATACACTTGGTGGCCTCACACTTGATCTAAACTCCATTAACTTCTTTAGCTTGCTCACACTATTGATTTTTCTCTATACAAATGAATGCAAGCCATAGATCTTCTACTAATTTAATGCGCTTAAGACACTTGTGACCCATGCATTTACTTTTAGGATCCACTAGCCTTTTGACCCATCATTTACCATTAGATCTACTTTATATGATGGATCATGCACCATTAGATCTTTAGGACCCACTATATTTATCAATCATCGTGCACTATTATATATTTGTATGGGCACCTACGATCTTGTCATTTATTAGCCATGCATTTAATCTTAAGATACGTTGACCTTTTGACTATGAGCTCACCATTGATCTTTTATTCATGATCAAATGTGCACTATAGATCTATTTGGGCCCACTGACTTAAGATATCAACTATGTGCCATTGATCTATTATCTGATCAAGTGAGATTTTGACACTTGTCAGCC
The DNA here is from genome assembly GCA_037957365.1 of Torreya grandis. NCBI lineage: Eukaryota > Viridiplantae > Streptophyta > Pinopsida > Cupressales > Taxaceae > Torreya > Torreya grandis. The sequence goes on from JARHVA010001324.1 coordinate 3,555,049, forward strand.
ACACATTAAACCTTGGAATATTTAAACTCAAATGGCTATTTCATGAGGCCCAAATTTGATGTTTGCACACATGTCCCACTCCACTAGTTTAATTTTGAATCTTTATATCTTGAGATAGAAAAGACATCAAGATATGAAATTTCTAGAAGATGATCTAGGCATGAAATACATCATGTCCATGTAATATTTTGGCTTAGGAGGCTTTCCAAGTGAATCTTATTAAATTATCAACCAAGTTAATATATTCATTTGTGCATGATGTTTGATGACATCCTGGTTCATTTAGGCTTGCTCAAGTCATTTCTTGATCATCTATTTCAATCAAGACTCTACTCAGATGATCTATCTAGGTAGAAGCTTTGTATGTGGGCTAAATTTGGCCAACATCTTTGGTGAATCATAGGGAAGCATGCTTGCTATACTTGAGAACCTATACTAGGTACCTTGTCTAATCTATTAGGCATGGAGTCTCTACTCTATCTCAACATATTTATTTGAAGCTAAAACTAATGACCAACCCTTGGATAACTCCTCTTGAAAAAAATAAGGACCAAAAGGAAAAAAACAAAACAAAGTGCCCAAGGCACTTATTGAAGGGAAACATAGAACAGAAGGGAAACTATCTTAAACAAATCAAGGACCAATAACCTAAGGAAATAAGGAAAATAAGACAAAAGGTAAATAGACTATTGCTTGTGTTAATCACTTAAAGTAAACCTAGAATAACTAACTTATAGTGACAAGCTTTCCTCTAGGGTCAAATGGAAAGCTATTTGGTTCACCTTGGAACTTTGACGCATGTTTGTCTTTTCTTGATATATTTATTATGCAACTAAGATAAATTAGATGCTCATGTCTTCTTGTAAAAGCAACTAGTTCCTCTACTACCAATTTCAAGTGCATGAATTGTAGACATGAGTCCAAGACCTAGTCATACTCCTCCCAAATTTGTGGACTTTGCAAGAACATCTTCAATTCTTCTTCATTTATGAGTTGATAACTATGATCATGTTGGGTAGTTTGGTATGTATCCTTTAACATATCTACAACGCTGACTTCTAAGGGAGATGGATCTGATCTTGGGAATTTTTTAGGCCACTTTAGCTCATTCTCAACTTCTAAAAGTAGAGACATGTTTTAAGTTGAAGAGAAAAGTTGATAACCACATTTTAAAAGTTTAAATATGTTATCTCCTAAGAATAATTGCTTCTTGATTGATGAAGGCACTTTCCTTAGCTTGTAATGAATCATATTCAAGTAAAGAATATCTTAAATGAAAGATATCAAATAATTATAATGATTTTTTCTCATGAAGCTATAGTTTAATTGGGTTTTTTTAAGTTAAATGTCAAAAGTAAGCATCTCAATTTATTGACCACAATCATGAGCTTGAAAGTCTTCTTTTGATATCTTAGATTGGTTAATTAAAATTTATTCATCTTTAACATTAAGTTGATGACTGAGCATGCTCTCAATTTTAGCTTGTTCTTCATCTTCATTAGTTGATTGGTACTTATCTTCTACTACTTTTGAAATCTCTTATCCTTCATTATAAATGGAAGATTCTTTATTATCAAGTAACTCATGGAAAACATCATCAACTTGTCCAGCTGGGACATCTTTCTCATGTACATCAGCAACCTCTTCTTCATGTACGTGCTCTTGTACTTGTATTTGAGCATTTACCTTAGCCTTCTCTTGCACTTGTTCCATTTTTTCATCATTATGGAAGACTAAAACATGTTTGTCCTTGCCAAGAGGTGTCCCAATCATGATTTATTCTTATTGGTCACTCAAGTCACCTTAATTTTTTATTTCTTTAGCTTCATCTTATTGTTTTTCCTCACAAAGGAGAGGCTCTTTCTCAAAGAGTGGCATAGTAGACCCTTGAAAATATTTAATAATATGAGAAATTTCCAAAGAATTTATCATAGATACATAATTTTTCTCATGGAGCTACTCTTCTTGGATCACCTTCACCTCCTCTCTCAGTTGTTTTGCTTCATTAATGGTTCTCCATAAAGAAAATGCTCTAGGATTTTGAGGGGAAAGGAGTGGAGGCTGAATGATCTTCTGCTTGATCTTGACTTTAGCATCTTGGCTTATGCCAAAATTTTCTTCCTTATTTATTGATTATTAAATCTTATTCTAATTCATAAACTCAGGTTTAGAAACCTTTGCTCTTGTACTTATTATTTTTGTGGGTGAAAAAGAAGGATCTTGCTATTGTGTTACCTTTATAGCTACTATTGAATGTTGGAAATGCTCATTTGCAAACTCAATTTACTTGGTTAAATTAGACTCAAAATCATGGACCAAATGGTTAGAGAAGTCTCCCTACAAAATTGAAGATGAATTCTCATGTATGATCTATTGAGAAAAATGGAGATTAGTCTCCTTAAAACATGCTTGTTAAGCCTTCTAAGGACTCTCTTGGATAGACTTATAGGTGGGAAATATAGGAAAGGTTTGAATTAACTCTTGAAGGTTATGATAAACATTAGTTTGTTGATCATACAAGGAAAAGGGTAGTTTTATAGGAACATACTATTGATTATGATAACCCTAGGGTTTCTCATAAACCACTAACCTCTCTTTAATGTTTACTATTATACCTTTAATGTCTATAATATCAACACTAAAATTTGAGTGGCCTTACCTTTTGAAGGATGCACCTACCTCCTTATCATATTGTAAATTAGCTCTCATGTTCTAAATTTCATGCTTAGACATCTCCTTCTATAGCTCTTTTGGGTATCTATGCTTATCATTTATTTCTCATATCCAAATATAATTTGTTTGAAACCTAAGATGGATTGAGTTGGGGATTGATAGGTTTGATCAGGAAGATAATAAGATTCATGAGGGTTATCATAAGATTGGTATGTGTTACCATACCATTGGTAAATCTCTATACATGATTGGTGATGCTCACCATAAGGCTAATAGAGATCATGGTAGGGTTTATATGGGTCATGAGGAAGGTAAGAGCAATTCCCTTGATAATAAGAATCATGAGGATCATGTTGGAACTATTAATAAGGAGGTGAATGATAGGGGTATACACCATAGTTGATCATATAAACCTCATATGTTAAATAAGATACAAGAACTAATTAAAATATTTAATGAGGCATACCCGAGATGCTTAAAACTAGAATATTTTATTTGAATTTTCCATTAGTGCTAATTTCCTTGATTCCAAAAGTTGATTAGAGGAAAGACACACCAACAATCTTTCCACTCTTTTGGATCTTGATCCCACTAGGTATGCTAGAAACTACTATAGCATCAATTTTTACCCTTATAGAGGGTTATTTAGGTTCTCTATAATTGAGATAAACTATAGTAATAACCACATGATATGTGTCACCTATGGTGGGGTTGGACCTCTGGAGAAGGTCAGCTTCCTCTTGATAGATCACCTATACTAATGTTTACACTAGGAAAAGGGTTATAAAATGGGAAATAGGGATCCTAAGAAATTTAACCATGTGATGCACAAAATAAAAATGAGTCTCACATAATCATGGAGTAAACACTAAGGAAGCATAAGATAATGCTAACTCACACAATCTCACAAAACTAGCTAGTTGCATAAGTGTTTCATAAACTAGATTCAAGAAGAAATGAATGAAGGAAAAGAGGAGTTATAAGACTCAATGAGATCTTGCATCAATTATAGAAATTATACTAACTTATAATTGTAACTAAATTGAATGCACATAGAAATGAGCAAGAAAGAAGGACAATGGGCATGGAATATTTTCCTTCACAATGCCATCATGCACAAGCTTTCCTAAACACAATTTAGAGGGGAGAGATAGGTAAAGAAAGACTTAATTTATTCAAGAGGTCTTTCATATAAATTTTTATAGGGTCTATCCTTATCAAATGAGAGTCTCTGCTCTTCTAGTATTGAGAGAGAATTTCTTATCAAAAGTGAGAGAGTGATGTTTAAAAATGGGAAAGAATGGGTAATATAGGATAAAGGGAGAGAGAAGAGGGAGCATGAGTAAAAAAATAATTAAATTAGCTAACAACATTTTTTGAATTCTCCACTACCTTTTTATCAAATCAACACCAGTTCTCTATTGACAAGTTAACTTTTTATTTGTCCCAATAGCCCCCAAATCTTCTCATTGGCTAAGAAAAATTCACTAGAATACAATAATTTGCCAAAGGTGGTGAGTCATGATCTTGTTATGAATAAAAACCCTTAGAGACCCTAAAAATATATTAAATTATCTAACTAATTTCTCTAACCATCATATCTCCATCTTGGGACTCTATGCCATCTTCCACTTGACTTGTATTATGAGGACAAAGTCTTCATATTCATGGAATTGATAGAGCCATGCCTAAGTCTACTTTGAGTGGTGACAAGTACCTATTTGTCAAAAATAAGATCATGTAGAATATGAGACATCTTCCTATAATCACAAATATCTACCCTTACTTTGAAATTTGAACCCAAGTCTACTATGGATGAAAACCAATCCCTTTTATTGGTTTTCTTATAGTCTTAATGTCAATGAAATGAAGCTTTCCAGGTGTTTACCTTGATTTGACAACAAGTTTCCACCATTTTGTATATATTAGGTCTAAAATACCTATTCTACCTCCATGGAGCTCTAATGGTGATGCTCGATCTTTGAAATATACATTCTAGTTCAACCTAGATCATCTTCAAACTCTAATCCTATGCATTTGCTTCCCTAGGTCAAAAATAGCTTTGTCAACCTCCATTAAATGTTTTCTAGGCTCACCTTTGTTCATTATCCATAAACTTATTGATTCAAGACTATCAAATTTAGACACTTAGTGCCCTTGCACTTGATATGAGCTCTATTGACTTCTTGACCTTATTTACAATGTTGATATTTACTTGTATGAATGAATGCAAGACATAGATATTCTATTAGTTTAACCTACTTAAGAAACTTGTCACCCACACATTTTATTTTAGGATCCACTAACCTTTTGACCCATCACTCAGCATTAGATCTACTTTATATGATGGATCATGCACCATTGGATTTTTAGGACCCACTATCTTTTTCAGTCACCATATGCTATTAGATCTTTGTATGCCCAGGCACCTGAGATCTTTCCACTTATCATCCACACATTCAATATTAGAATAGACTAACCTTTTCACTATTAGTTCATCATTGATCTTTGATTCTTAATCAAATACACACCATATATCTATTTGGGCCCACTAATTTGAGCTATCAACCACATGATGTTGATCTATGACTTGATCAAGAAATATTTTGACACTTATTAGCCATGCATTCAACCTTGGAAATTTTGAAATCAAATGGATATTTCATGATGCCCAAATTTGACATATGTGCACACATCCCACTCTGGTGGTTTAACTTTGAAGCTTTATATATTGAGATAGAAAAGACATCAAGATATGAAATTTGTAGAAGATTATTTAGACATGATATACATCATGTCCATGCAATATTTTGGCATGGGAGGCTTGCCAAGTAAATCTTATTAAAAAGATAACCAACTTGATATGTTCATTTTTTCATGATGTTTGATAATGGTTTGGTTCTTCTAGGCTTTCTCAAGTCATTTCTTGATCATCCCTTTCAATTAGGACTCATCTCAACTAATCTATCTAGGTAGAAGCTTTATATGTGGGCCAAATTTGGCCAACACATCCCTAATAATTTATAACTACTCCTTGCATGCCTTATTTACTCAGTCATATAGAACCTTGGGGCCCTACATCTTTAAACCTAAGTGCCACTTGAAATGTGCACCAAAATGTATTGTACATAAGTTCACACTAAGAGCTCCTCATAGGTACAAACCATTTCTTTATTGATGCATAAACTTATGCTTGACTATTTTGGGCTTGGGTACAGGCAAGGAACACCTATGCACATCTTGATTGAGTGCTTGGGAATTTTTAGGTCTGTTACTTCTCTATATGGTCTTAGCAAGTCTTATGTTAACTGGGGGGTGTCTTACAAATTCAACACTTTTGGTGACCTTTACAGGCTATTTGTCTACTAAGTGGGAATCTAGTGGCCTTAAATGATCCATTGGGCATAGAGTCATAGAAGCATCCAAAACTCCTCACATTTTGAAAATGAAAGATAGTTGTAACTTGTTTAACCTTGTGAATGATGAAGGGAAAACTAAAAAAACTTAAAATATGTGCACAAGGCACTTAAGGAAAAACAATGAAACCTACTCTAATATATACAAGGTTATAACTTACAATTACTTTCCTCCTAGATCAAAAGGAAAGGTTATTAGATCATTTCCTTCATGAAGAGGAACATGATAAAAGATACTCTACTTGTGAAACACTATTCTTGCTAAAATATGCCTCTCATGAGGTTCAACTAGAAAAAACATGTCCCCAATCTATAAGTACTCTTAATATTGCTCAAAAATGACCCCATGATGATCTTCAATGTGAAAAATGTCTTGGGAGAAGGTCTTAATTTGATTTGGGAGAGTGACTGCTATCTCTCTACTTGATATCTCTTCAAATCTAAGAGAGCATTCTAACATATTTATGACTACAACCTTGGCCCTCAAGAACTCATTAGGATCATACTTTGTCTCGGTAGCCATTTGATCAAATTCTTATCTTGGGAGTGAAGTTTGGGTGTCCAAGTTTGCACATAAGGACTCTATATCATCCCAAAAGGTAGCCTCCTCTTGGTCATTTGGGACAATACCAACCTTAACATCATTCTTATCATGGATTGATCTAACTAGTTGAAATCTTGGAGTCTCCATTGGTGTTTTTACACATGCCTCCAAATGTTTATTAGATGAAGAGAACACTAAAACTCTTAAATTAGTAAACAACATGGTCCCATTGGGCATGTCAGAAATTATTTTCATTTAAAACATGCACCTATGGATACTCTATGGTGAGGGGGCACTTTATGGTGGAACACTAAGCATGAAGGCCTTTTATAGGGTATAAGAGTCTATAGCACTAGGTGTAGAATTATCAGCACTCAGTTTTGTGTGCAAGCATCATTTGTCTCATCATAATGATGGGAATGTACCCAAGGTGTGGACCCTTGTACTCCTTGGGATGAACCTTCAGAGTAGGCTATATTCCTTTTATTCTAAATACACTTAGTTTAAGACTAGCACATAGGCCTAAAGAGTAGAAAGGTAAATCCACCACTAGTCTAAACCTAATATTTTGAGGGAAAAAGGGAGGGAGAAAGTAAGGGATATTGAAATTAAAAGAGGTGATGTGCCTAGAATAGAGTAAGAACTCCTACTCTTGTAAACACACTATAAACCTTTAATAACAAGATATCTCCACATAAATTCTACCAAGGACAATCCAAATGCATAAGTAATTCATATATAGGAATGGAAATGTAGTGTGACACTAAAGGGGACAACAAATGATCCACAAAAAATATCAACATAGACCTGAATGCACATAAGATACAACCTAAACGTGAGTTTTGAGTTTAATGAGGAGGTGTTGGGAATGGAAAATGGTAAGAGGGGTGAACATTACCCACAAACAAGGATTAATAAATGCAAATATCACAAAGAACATCATAATAACGTAAGGAGGTGAACTTAATCCTCATTAGTCTGTAATATTTAACCAATACAAGTGCTCTTGGAGGGAAAATTTTAGTAGAGTGAGGTTGCTAGAAAATGTTGACCCTTTTACAAGTGAATAACCAAGATTTTATAGTGAACAAGCCTATTTTACAATAAATGCACCACTTGGGGTGATGGGTACATCTTTTAATTCCTCTATGGCATTGTGGCCATGCCTTTGAATTTTGTATGGTGGATCAAATCTGGAGTTGGTTGTAGGATCTTGTTAGGGCAAATGTGTGCATAGAAAATTGGAAGATTTCCTTGATAAGGTCATAGGGTGGCATACATTCATGTTCTAATGTCTATAGCTACTTCTACATTTACTAATTATAACATGTCTCAAGCCTCACTTAACTACCTTCAACTACCATTTGACATGTGGCACTTTTTTATTGGTCTCGGGTACTTATCAATAGTTGTCGATAACTTTTAATTAAACATGTAGCTTGAATGGGGACAGACATCATCTCAATAGGCTCTTAGAGGAGTCCCTTGAATTTTTAGATAATAATAGCATGATTATGGCATGTGTCCTTTAGAGGGACACTTGTCACTCTCAGAAGGGGCTATGAATAGTTGTACACCATTGAGTCTTACATTTGATGGCTCAAGATCTTCTACATGTCAGTCTCAAAAGGATCTTGTGTTGTGCTTGGAACATGTAGCATCATCTAATCTAATATTCTTTCCTTATATGCTTCTTATACATATAACTATGTTCATTCCCTTAATTAGGAATTACTCTTGCACCATTGTGGATGCATGAGCTTATTTGAACATTGATCTTATGATGAGGGTAGTGCATGACTTCATATTTCACTTTGTATAGAGATAGGGAACAGATGTATGGTTTTGTCCACTAGCATAGGACTTTGATATATAAGGATGGAGTCCTTTTAATATGAGTACACATGAAGACTAAAATTCTTAGGTATATCTCTCATGATTTATAACTACTCCTTATGCACCTTTGTTAATCGATCATCCAAAACCTTGGGGCCCTACATCCTTGAACCTAAGTACCACTTAAAATGTGAGAAAAAATATCATGTGCATAGGCACACATTGATAACTCCTCATATGTGTGAACCATCACTTTACTATTGTGAAAACTTGTGTCTAACTATTTTAGGCTTAGGCATAGGCAAAGAACACCTATGCACATCTTGCTTGAGTTCCTAGGACTTTACAAGTGTGTTACTTCTTTGTAGGGTCTCAACGAGTCCAACATTGACTAGGGGGTGACTTATAAATTCAACACATATATACTTTATAATCTATTCTAACCTCATGGTATGTGAACCAAAAACATAGGTAGGAAACTAAAAATTAGTTATAAGTTCAGCAAAATTTATTCAAACCTTTGTATTTGAGGATGAGAATCCCTAGGTGAAAAATTATTTTTATAAGTTGAAGATATTTTTATTTCATGGGTGAGCATAGGATGTAATAAATGTGATGAAATCCTCTTTAAAGGAATAAGCATCTAAATATTTGAATATATCTATCCAAAATTACATGGCCAATAAGAAGAAAGAGTAGTTTTTAATACAACCTTACAATAAAATCATGGATGATGAATAAAAAATAGAAACAAATGATAGTGAGAAGGACCTAGACTTAAATGGTTTCTTCTAACTTGAGTGAGAAGTAGAGGAACCAAAATCCAAAATCACAGAGCAAACTGAAGATGCACAACTATGAAATTTAATAATAATAAGGGTAGAGGATGTAAGATTCTATTCCAAGTGGGTCCAATAAGATATATCAAAAAACACTAAAGAAATTGGTATGGAAAATTGGTTTTGAATTTATTCCAAAGCTTACAACTTTAAGTGACTATTAGAAACAATAATAAATATTATAAGGTTTATAATTGTTAAAAGATTGTCAAGATGTACTCCCAATGAAATTTTCAAAATTTAAGGGTGTAGACCATTCATTGGGAGAGATGCATGTGTGTGTGTGTGTGTGTGTGTGTGTGTGTGTGTGTGTGTGTGTGTGTGTGTGTGTGTGTGTGTGTGTGTGTGTGTGTGTGTGTGTGTGTGTGTGTGTGTGTGTGTGTGTGTGTGTGTGTGTGTGTGTGTGTGTGTGTGTGTGTAGCCTATTAAAAAGTACCCATATAGGCTAAATCCCAATTTTAATTTAAAGTGAAGGTTAAAATTGATGATATGTAGGGAGTAGGGATTATCTATCCCATGGAGAAGTTAGAATGGGTAAGTAAAATGGTGGTGAAACCTAAAAATTTAGGAGAGATCATAGTTTGTGGGGACTACATGACATTAAATGATGCCTTTGTTAATGAACCATTCCCAATTCCCTTTAAATATAAAGTTTTGGAGTTAGTTGTAGGTCACATGGATTCAATGGTTATCACTAAATATTGATCATAGTTGAAGATTAAGATAAAACCTCCTTTATAATAAAATGGGGATCCCTCACATATAAGGTAATTTAATGTAGTCTAAAATATTATCTTTTTATTTTTTATAGGGATGTGGTAAGTACCTTCAAATACTTCATCCATGAATTTATAGAATTCTATCTTGATTATTGGGTTTTATTTTATTTATTTAAATAACACCTATCTAAGTGAGGCTCATGTTATAACAAATGTTGAGCTTTGTAAAGCACATGGAATTTTGATTTTTTTACACCATTTGGTGTTCTCTTGGGTAACATAGTGTGCAATGATGGTATTTTAGTTTATCAAGATAAAATCATAGTAATTTTGAGTATGCCACCTCTTATAATCTATAATAAGTTAGATCCTTTCTCAAACATATAGGGTATTATCATAATTTCATCAAAGGGTACACAACTATATCTATGCCAATGGGGATATTATTACACATAACTATGATGTTTGAGTGGACTAATGAGTATCAGGGATATTTTATGGATTTGAAATAGAGGTTGGTAATAACTCCCAATTTGGTGTTCCCCAAATGGAATAATCCATTTAATGTGCATGTAGATGCTTCATTAATTATAGTAGGGTTTGTATTGGCAAAACTAGGATATGGAGGTTTAGATTACTCCATTCACTTCATAATAAGATTATTTATTGCAATAGATAATAATTAAATTAAAACATAATGAGATGCCTTGGCTATGGTATTTGTGATTTAAAATTTATTCACTATCTCTTAAAAACACCATTTGAATTCTTTACTGATCAACAGGCTCTATGTTACTTATTCAATAAACATATGTTAGGCAGAAGGATATTCAAATGGTTAATGTTATGCCAAGAATTTTAATTTAATATCAACATGAATCCAAGAAGATAAAATGTGGTACCAAATCATCTTATCTAAATAGTGAATCGTGAGGATCCAAAATAATTTCAATATTAGTCATTGGATGCACACTTATTCAAATTATCTACAATTTTGGAGAATATGGACATATCTATTTTCTTAAAATAAGGATTTTTTAATATAAATTATGTAAAAAAGTATGAAAATTAGTTGATCACATGAGTAATACATTTTATTATTATCAATGTATTTTTATTAAAAATGGGTAAGGATGACGTGTTGTACAGAGTAGCCTTGGAGAATAATAGACCACAATTATTGGAAGAATCATACCAAGAAATTCTAAGGGGAAATTTCATAGTTGAATCAATTATGAGGAATATATTACAAAGTGTATTGTGGTGGCATAACCTATTCTTGGATTTGCATAGATTCATAAATAATTACAACATTTTTCAAAAAAGAAGAAGGCCAAATCAAAGGGATGAAATTCTTTTTAATCTAATGATAGCAATGCAACCTTTTGATCAATAGGGAATTGCATTTGTATGACCTATTAATATTCCAAGTAAATATATCCATTTTAGGTATATTATTATTATTATTTATTACTTCATCAAATGGGTAGAAGATATTGCAACACCAAGGTGTAGTGCAAGGGAAAAATAAGGTTTTTGTATGAGAACATCATTGCCAAGTTTGGATATTTGGTGAATTTGGTCAGTGACAGAGGAACACACTTCCTCAATAATAATATCAAGTCTCTAATAGAATAATTCATGATCTCATACCATAATATCACAACATATCATCCTTAATACAATGTATATGTAGAAGTATCCAAAAATTTATTTGAGAAGATGCTTTAAAAAATATGCAATGTATAGAGAGATGATTGGGAGGACTGAATTCTTAAAATAATATACATATAAAGGACTAATTATAATCATGTGAAAGGCTTTAATTATTTATAATTGGTATATGAAATATAATAAGTTATAATTATGGATTATATCTTTCCAAGTCTTCAAAACACATTGATAATGTAGAGAAGAGATCAAGATTCACTTTGGGGAAGGTTTTTGGATCTAAATCACATGGAGGAAACATGGAAGAGAATTATTTTGAGATAATAAAAAATAATTCAAAAATTAAGGAATGATTTAAATATATGATCTAATTTTTTTATCCAAATCATTCAATACTATTGTAAGATAGCATATTTTAGGCACATCTAGGTAAACTGCACATTTAGTGGAAAGGACCATATATCATCCATGAAGTATTGTAGTAAGAAAATATTACTAAGGGACATTCAAGGAACAATTATTATAGGGTATGTAAATGCTTATAATATTAATCCTTATCACCATTGATTTATAGTAATCTCATGTTGAAAATTGAGTGGGTGCTAAGTAGCAGTAGGTAGTTAGGGTTTTTGTTTCATTTACTTTTTTTGGTATTTTTGTAGGTTTATAGTGTATGTATTTATAACGTGATCTATATTTTGTAAACCATCAAAACATAGTTCAAAAATTCAACATTATAAAGTATCAAAGTAAATTAACAAAAAAATAAAGGAGAAATGCAAAAGAACTCAACATGAGATTAACATGAGGTCAATAAATTAAGTATAGGAAGGAAGCACTAACAAAAGTGGTATGAAGGATAGGTAAAAAATAGTATCTCTTAATTAGGTTAATGATAAAGTGATACAAATATTTCTTCTTTCCCAAATCAAATATGTGTGTTAGATTTAACTAATATGCAATAAAATAAATTTATTAGAGAATAAAATATGGCATGTCACATCAAAAAATGTCATAAGCTAAAAATTAAACCTATCTATTAAACCACTAAGGTCACATCAAAACAATGATGCCATTCAAACCAAGAGCATAATAGTTTAAAGATAACTCGGTATAATTCAATATGAAGTGTTAGAGAAATGAATCAAAGGAAACTTATCTAATGAATGGCATATAGAGTAAACTATCATTACAATCCTTTATGAACAAGAGCCATCTACAATTTGAGCTTGATTCATTCACTTAAGACTGGAATTTTTAGAAACATTAATTTGAGTTACATTCATCTACCAAGGGCCTATCTGATAATAGCTACGTATCGATCACAACTATTAATTCCATTAACAAACACATAGAAAGAAGAAATAGGGATTAGACTCACACTAAGGAAAACATAGTACCACTACCTTTATATGTTTTATTTTATTTATATAGTGACCACCAATATTTTTTTTCAGACTAATCCATGTCATCACAATTAGGATCCCTATCTTTTTAACACCCTCTATAAGGATCCAATGTAGAGTGACTCACTAAGATCTCTATATTTTTCCAATTGGATGAAGTGATGATGACTTTTCTAAGTAGTTATAACTAAGTCACATTCCATTTGTCCAAGGAAGTGACCATCTTAATTAATACCACAAAAATAGTGAGGGTAATAATACTTCTATCACAAGTTAAATCCATCTTGATTTACAAAACTAAGGCCCCTCCCACTCACTCTGGTACTAAGGAAAAGTATTCTAGGGAATCTAGATGGATCCCTATGGAATTAGTGAATGACATTATTATGAAAGTATTATTTTAATTTATTACCAAGTGATTTTGTATTACCACCAAAAGTGTGAGACAAGTTACCAAAGGGGTCATTAATATTCCATATTGAATTGTCCAACTAAATGAGAACTTCAACTAGCCTGAGTTACTATTCTTGGATCTTATCACAAACACATATAATGTAATCAATGACATGATGTAGGATGTCCAATACCAATTCCTAGTATTAATTCCCTATTTCACATAATTTAAATCTCCTAATGTTACTGTCACACCTAATGTTGAATTTTATCCTATGACTTCCTTCACCATAATTGCATAGACCAATATAGGCCATTAAATGGGTAGTTGGGTCAGTTTAATACATGGTGGGTGGAGGTTCAAGGTCTCATAATTTATCACCGTTTAGTGCCAAAGATGTCATGTATTACCTAGGGAAACATAAATCCATTACAAAGCTACATGATGGGATTCAAATATAATTCCATTAGTTTTGTAAGGTGTTAATCATTTTGTTTCCTTTCTTCATCACCATATTGGATGCATAAGCAAAAGTCATGAAATATAAATCTCTAACTACTAGAACTATCCAACCTATATAATATATGCCTCTCAACATGTAATATTAATTGACATAAAAATCCCCCGATACAGCCATAATTGAAAGCGCGTGCACCTCCACATACCTTTTTGGTTCTATCACAAACTACTACAAAGAAAAGTATGGAACTGATGCAAAGGATAACACCACCTCCACCACCAAAGAGGAATACTCATAGCACTAATCCCTATCTTAGTGATTCAAACATGAAAAATATTTTTATAGAGTATGATATTTCAAAACTTGGCATCATCTAAGATGAATTATATAAATATATAATGGAAGATATAGGCACATAACCCTATGAGGAGGAATAATAAAAATATTTTTTATTTTGTAAAGTAGTGTTGACATTCCAAGCATGAAATAATGTCCCAAAAGGCATAATGTTTGACATTCCCACACCCTCAAATTAATCATAATTAACACTATCATATAATATAAATAAAGCAAACACAAAACAATAACCATATTCTAAGGAGAATCAAGCAGAGGATCTTCAGTTCCACAGACAACCCAATAACATCTAAAATTAAATCAAGGTGAAACACACCAAGAGATTCATCAACATCCTCTAATTTAAGGACCAAATCACTCACAAATTCAAGGAAATCTCCCTCGATTTTAGAATTCATTGGCTCCTTTTTTCACCATAAGTGGTGGAGGAGATTGAATCTAAATAAGAGTAAGTAGAGAAACAACTTGTGACCAACACATCCCATCTTCAAATTTTCAAATGAGGACCCACTTTAGTATGAAAATTCCATGTTTATGAGTCTAGATTCATGTTGAGTTATTACCCTAGGTTTAAGTCAAAAAAAACATTTTTGTTTAATTATTCTTATGAACCTTTTGGCTTTCAAATCTAAGAAGTTATTAAAATCAGGTTTTGATTTTATTCTGAACTAATGGAGCTAACTATGTGTTTTTCCAAGGTTTATTTATCCTTTTATGGGTTATATTTAATTTATAGGTTGACATTAATTTTTCCATATTTTTATTTTGTGATTAAAATTTATCAAACCAAAGAGTGACAAAGCACTATAAATGTTCATAAAAGTTGATCGATTGAGATCATGCCACACATCATTATCTAGCTTCCTTGAAAATAAATCCTCAAGCTTTAGATTCTATTTTCATGCAATCAACTAAGTGAGATCTTTACACTTGCCATCATCCTACCTACTCACAAATTGTATAGAAAGATACCAAGGCATAAATCTTCTTGACTATCTAAGTTATCTATATTAGGCCATGTGTCTCAAACTTGATTACTCACTCCCTTCACAATAAATAGGTAAATCATGGAACTCATTAAGAAAAAAGACAATTAATATCAATCCACAAGTATTTATATCACTCATCCATGACTAACATTCACAAACATATATTATATCTTATTGATCACCCTAAAAATTGAGTCATCCATGTGTCATCATCTAGCTCATATGTGGCATGTACACATTGAATTGAGGCATCAACTACCTAGACACGTGAGAGACATACATGTCTCATCATCTTAATAATTCATGACCTATAAATATAGAATAAATTAATCAAACACTTAGATAAATAAGATTCATCCACATTCATAATCTCTTTAATTTGTGACTGATATCCAATTACATAAACCACAAATCCTTGTGACTAAGTGGATAAATGAAATTGATCTATTGTGTTGTGGAGCCTATTTCTAAATTATAATGTATTTCAAATATTTTACATTTAAAATATAATATATACTCTATATGTATTCTCATTTGGGTTCCAGGGTGGTAGCCCCAAAAAAAATTTCTAGACCCCATTTAATAGGAAACTATTTTGGATTAACTTTACCTATGGTTTTGGTACCCATTGTTTTATAATACCTCTTTGTTGTTGTATTATGTATATATGGATATTTTATAGATAATATATCATGAGAAAAAGGGTTTGAAAAGGAAGAATAGAGTGTGTGAATTTAGGTATAAATTTAGGATGGTTTGTTAAGCATAGCTCCAAACAGTATTTGTGCATTGTAATTGTGAGAAGACGGATCTAAGAATGGATTGTACTCTTGTGGCTTGTAATAAAATTTGGGAAAGTGTTTCTTGGTGGATGTAGACCATATTGAGTGAACCATATTAAATTTGGTCTTCTTTTTTTACATGTTTATTTTTGTTCTTTTTGCATCTCTATTCATGTCTATTATTATTGTGATTCTGTGAAATTATTCTACATCAATTTTTTATTTGTTCCTAACAACTGGTATCAGAGATTCAGGTTGTATTTATTGAAGTATTGAATTGTAATAAGGGTTATTTCAAGTGGTAGCTATGGTTGATGATGATATATCAAAAGTTGAAAATTTCAATGGATATAACTTTGGTTTATGGAAGATGTAGATGGAGGATTACCTCTATTAGAAGGACCTCCATGCTCTACTAGGAGGAAAAGTAAAGCAACCAATGAGTATGATAGATGAGGCTTGGGAGATTCATGATAGGAAAGCACTTGGGGCCATCAGGTTATGCCTTGTATCTTTGGTCACATTTAATATATTGCAAGAGAAGACCATGGAAGGTCTCATGAATGCATTAGGGAAGTTATATGAGAAACCCTTTACTTCTAATAAAATATTTTTAATGAAAAAGTTATTTAATATGAATATGTCTAAAAATGGTTCAGTTTGTTGATCATCTAAATGAATTTAATATAGTTGTGAGTATGTTAAATTCAATAAAATTTGATTTTGATGATGAATTTAGGGATTTGATTATTTTGTGTTCCTTATTAGAGAGTTGGAATAGTTTGGTAATGGTTATGAGTAACTCAGTCTCTAATAATGCCAAGTTGAAGTTTGAGGATGTCATAAAAGTAATATTTAGTGAGGAAATGTGATAGAAAATCTCCAGGAAGACTTCTAATTTAGGTGATACTTTAGTGATGGAGAGTAGAGGGAGATAAAATTTTAGAGGAAAAAGAAAGCATGGAAAGTAAAACGGTCTTGAAAGGTCAAATTCAAGGGCTAGGATGGTATGCTAGCACTATAGAAAGACTAGGCATGTGAAGAAGGATTGTTGGTCTCTTCAAGATAAAAACAAAAATTGGGAATACACTAAGGAGGTGAATGTGGAAAAAATTAATGTTTTTTAAGATGCATTAATTCTCTCCATTTACAATATTATTGATTCTTGGGTGTTAGATTTAGGGGCTTATTTTCATGCTACACCATATACGCATTATTTTATTGATTATGTTCAAGGGGATTTTGGACATGTTTACCTTGGTGATGATGAGTCTTGAAGCATAGTAGGAAAAGGAAGTGTTTAGATTAAGATGCAGAATGGGAACATTTGGTTATTGAAAGATGTCAGGCATGTGCCTAAATTGAGACAAAATTTGGCATCCGTAGGATAGCTAAGAATTAAAGGTTGTATAGTGACATTTATAGAAAAATATTGGAAGGTGACCAAGGGTGTTCTTGTGGTAGCAAGAGGTAAAAAATTTGGTACCCTATATTTATCAAGTAGTGTTGATTATTTTGATTTAGTTGCTACAGATGTAGATGTAACTTTATGGCACAATAGGCTCGATTGCATGAACTAAAAGGGTATACAAATTTTGAAGGATCGATTACCTAGATTGAAAGGGTATAATTTAGATTTATATGAAGACTTTGTGTATGAAAAATATAAAAGGGTAAAATTTCTCAAGGTTAGACCTACAAGAAAGGAGAATAAGTTAGAGTTGGTTCATTCAAATGTATTGGGGTTGGCTCAGGTATATTTTATTGGTGGGTCATCTTATTATGTCACTTTTATTGATGATGAAACTAGAAAAGTTTGGATGTATGGTATTAAGAGAAAATATGATTTGTTTTAAACATTTAAAAGATGGAAATTCTTAGTTGAGAATGAAACAGGTCTCAATTTATTGGGTTAGATAATGGTGGAGAATATTATAGAAATGAATTTTTTTATTACTATTCAAGGAATGGAATTCATAGATAGAGGATGGTTCCAATAACTCCATAATAGAATAGAGTGTCAAAAATGATTAAAAACACTATCATGGAGCATGAGGTTGCATACAAGACTGCCTCTACAATTTTGGGTAAAAGTAGTAAACATGGTAGTAAATCTGATAAATAGAGGTCTTTCATCTGATTTGGATGGAGGCATACCTAAGGAAGCTTGGTCTGGTAACAAGGTTGATTATTAATTCCTTATAATATTTGTATATGAATCCTTCATTAATATTGATAAGGATGATAGGACCAATTTAGAGGCTAAGTCTAAAAAATGTACCTTTATTAGTTATGGTGAGGATGACTTTAGTTTCTAGATTTGGAGTCTTAAGGACAAGAAAATATTTTGGTCTAGGGATGTTGTCTTTAATGAAAAATTCATGTATAAATAGTATTTTTAGGATCATAAAAAGTATTCTAGAAAATATTACATAATATTAGAGGACATTACAAATGATAAAGTGTCTAAGCAACCAGTTCAGGCACCTACTCCACAAGAACCCCAAACTACTATGGTGAGAAGGTCTTCTAGGGTAAGAAAGGAACCTAAATGTTTATCTCCATCTATTAATTATTTATTACTCACCAATAATAGAGATATATAGTGATTTGAAGAAGCAATGTAGGTAGATGTCAGGAAGAAGTGAGAGCAAGTTATGGATGAGTAGCATCAGTCTCTCATGGAAAATTAGTCTTGGGATTTAGTAAATCTACTAAAATGTAAAAGACCATTGTAGAACAAGTGGTTTTAAAAAATTATAGAGGATGATGGAGGCAAGAAAAGGTACAAGGATTTATTTATGTTAAAGGGGTTTACACAAAAGAAAGGAATTAATTTTGATGAGATTTGTTCCCCAATGATAAAGATGACTTCTATTAGGACTATTCTTGGGATAATGGTAGTAGAAGACTTGCACTTGGAGAAAATGGATGTGAAGACTACATTTCTTCATGGTTATTTATAGGAGGACTTACACATGGAGTAGCCAAAGGGATATGAGGTCACATGAAATAAGAACATGGTGTGAAAACTAAAGAAGAGCTTGTATGGTCTGAAACAAGTTCCATAATAGTAGTACAATAAATTTGATAGTTTTATGATGGATCAGGGATACTCTAGGTATCATTCAAACCATTTTGTATATATCAATAATTTTTATGATTGTGAATACATTATCCTTTGTCTATATGTGGATGGCATGTTTGTTACAGGTAAGAACATGTAGGAAATAAAGGTACTTAAAGAATAACTTAGTAATTTATTTGCTATGAAGGATTTTGGAGAAGAAAAATAAATCCTTCATATGAGAATAACTCAGGATAGGAAGAAATTAAATTTTAATTTATCCCAAGAATATTACATTAAAATTTTCTTTGAAAGGTTTAGTATGCAAAATGCTAAACTGGTTGGGACTCCTTTGGTAGGCCATTTCAAGTTATCAAAAGAAAAGTATCCCAAGATAGAGGAGGAGAGAATATATATGTCACATGTACCTTACTCATCAATTTTTGGTAGATTGATGTATGCCATGGTATGTATTAGGTCAGATATTACCCATGCAGTAGGAGCAGTAAGTAGGTACATGAGTGATCCAGGTAAAGAACACTAGATGGTAGTGAAGTGGATCCTTTGATATTTAAGAGGGACCATGGGGATAGTTTTAATATATGATGGATTAGACACCACTTTATGTGGTTATGTATATTTGGACATGGTTGGATATTTAGATAGTAGGAGTACAATAAGATATGTATTTACTATAGGTGACATAGCAGTGAGCTAGATTTCATGACTATAGAAACTTGTGGCTTTTTCAACCATAGAGGCTGAGTATTTTGATACCATAAAGGAAAGTAAATAAATT
>JARHVA010001324.1:3577500-3604895 GCA_037957365.1 Torreya grandis
TATGTATATATACATATATATATATGCGTGTGTGTGTGTGTGTGTGTGTGTGTATATATATATATATATATACACACACACACTATTATGCAATGTGTTGATTTTTACTAGCTTTATCTAGGTGTAAACTAGGTGGTGGTGTTTTTTAAGATTTTATTTTAATTATATGAGATGGAATAAGTATGTAAATTATGTATTATAAGTATTCAAGCAATGAAAAATAAATCTGATCTAAAACATCAATGTCACAACACTTTCTATTATCTTTATTTATCTACAAACAAGCTTTTCAGTTGATTTGTTAAAGAGAAACAAAGAATGAAAAATCTAATTTTTTATTTTTTGAAATAGGAAAAAAACACTTTTATTCTATCAAAATAAAAAACTTAGAGATATTCTACTTCTAATGGTGTGCCTAAGGTTTTATAAGTTCTTGTGATTGACTAATTGATTATTTGTAATGCAAGAAAACTTGTTTTGATCTTGTAAATGCAATACTATGTTGGCTGGAAAATGTCTTCAGAATTGACTAAAATATTCCTATGAATGGATTGTGAAATGTTTGATAATTGAAATAGAACAAATATATTTGAATTCAAACACAATAAAAACTAAATACTATTTTTGGTGGAAAAGACAATGAAAATAAATATACCTCTTTCTCTATCAATTTGTTTTTTTTTTAATAAAAAAATTAATATAGTATAATAACAACTATACTAATCTAATCTAATAAATGAACAATACTAGAAATAAAAGATAACTCCAACCTAACCAAGGCATAGATCATCTATAATGCATGTAGTATATTGATGAGAAAACCCTCATTGTGTTAGATCCTTTTATACTTGTGTTAATTTTGGGAACTCTCCAAATGGAGGATGCACAAGCTCTGGAATAAATGGTGAAGGAGAGGAGACACAACCACAAATAGAGATCAACTAAACTGAGGCTAGCCAATTCTCTAGTTTACAAAGACTAAGTTATTGAACCAATAGCATTTCTTCACCTATGAAAATGTAGTCAACAAGAAAACTATAGAGGCTAGATATTTAGGTAATTGTAGTAGGTTTTTAGATATAAGAGCTTCAAAATAATAACTTATAATGATATTTTAAGATCTAAAATCAAACCAAAAATGGCCTTTTTGTAGAAAGAGTTGGGATTTTTCATGAGGGAGTTCAACTAAGTCAAAATAGGAGTTTAACTTGAGAGGAAATAAAAATGGCTAAAATAGAAGAGGGAGTGAGTTGGGCCCAACTAGAGATGAACACAAGGTGATAAAATCAAGAAACATGACACCAAACATGCAAAACACATCAAAACTAGAGTTACATGAGCTAATTTTATAAGGTGCTTAAGTTGTGATGGAACCACCCCTATTTTCAAGGGTAATTATGAAACTACCAACCTAGAGGATAGAACCTCCATTCACCATTACAAAACCACCTCATATTTAAAATGCAACTAACCTTATATGTTAGGTTCATCAGGGTGATTAACATGACTACCTTGATAAACTCATCATTTATAGGGTAGTTTTATAACTTGGAAAGGTGGTTATGTCACTAAAATGGTGGTTTTGTCACCAATGGGGGATTTTGTACATAAAATCTAGATAAGATGTAAAATCCACTAAAAATTGGGTTTTTGGTGCCTATGAGAGAGAGAAAAGGAAAAATAAGGAAGGGACTAGAGCTAGAGACTTCCATGTGAAGCACAAAATAAGATATCACTACATCATCATCAAATTTATATTGGGAGTGTCACACCATGTAAATTTTGGGTGCATACATATTACCCCCTTTGGAGGGTATTGTTGGTATTCTAGATTTGTACCCTAGCTAAGTAGGGGGATTGTTCATATCTTCCTACTCAAATCTAGTCTAACATGGGACTGATCCTAGGTTGTGTGTATCCTAATAATGGATTAGAACTTTAGATAATGCTATCTTCCTTATGGATCTATCACCTATATTAAACCTAAACTAACACTTACTTAGAAAAGGGAAAGAGATTTTGAAAATAAATTATAAAGAATGTAAAAGAGGTGATGTACTAATGATTTGATCACTCAAACTCACACAACACACACTATGAGACACTTTCAAGACTAAATAATATCAATCTTACATAAATATTTTAATATATAAGGCATTAATCAGTTATAAAATTAGTAAGAGAGGGCAAATATCCACTTTCAAACTAAATAATAAACTATAAATTGCAGTTATAATGACTTGTAATAACTAATAAGCACTTCTTGAAGCTAAGAAAAACTCAAACATAAGCAAGAAACATACATTCACTTACCACAATACATGAATTCATGGAACACACTTCAATCCATCTTAGAAAAGGATGGAATTTAGTCTTTATTACATCAAAAAGGTGTCATAGTACAAATTTTAGTAGAGTCTAGTCATACCAAAAAGAGGGATTAGTTTTAAGTCTTATAAACCTATATATATATATATATATATATATATATATATTCATTGGAAAAGGTCCAACCACATTTGATGGATTAGGACTCTCAAGGATACTAACTCAGGATCTTATCAAGAAAGAACAAATTTTGTACAAGAATTGAATGCTCATTATCCTTATCCATCCACCTAGTGTCCTTCTTGGAACTCCATGTCATTATCTAATGATGTGCTAAAAAAGACCAAACTTCTCATGCCTTGGAACTAACAATAATATGCCACATCTTTTTTGGATGTCTATCAATACCTGCATATCAAAAATGTGACCATACCAATAGGTAAGACACCTCTTCATGATCACATTTAAATGTATATTGATTCCAACTCAAACTTGGGTCCATTCTATAGATGAAAAACTAATCTTATATCATTGGTTTTTATAAAGTCACAATATTCATGAAAATTTACAAACTGCTTGACCTTACTTCAAAAACACTAGTCCATCTTCTATTTTTGTATCTGGTCTAATATTGAACACCTATTATTCATCCAAAACCCTATGAGATCTGAGAGGCTACTATGTATGAGGATCCTTCATCTTGAAGTAATGAATATGTCAATGGAATGAATCTATAATAGGGTTGACAAGTTCCAAGTTATCAACGAAAGGTCTTATTTAAACTTCAATGGTGATGGAGCCTTGTCCTTGACCATCTTGCCTATATGACAATGTCTACTGCTAACTGAGCTCTAATGGCAATGCAAGTCCTTAATATTTTGTTTTCCTAGGTTTAATAATTAGTTCATCGACCTTTAATGGAAGTTATTTATATTTTATCTATATTCATTGGTCATCAATTTCCAACTCAAACCATTTACATTATGCCCAACTATCCTTATGCTTATTGGTTCCATAGATATGTTGACTTATTGACTATGCTTGCACCATTAAATTTGGATGTATGAATGCACGTGTGTCTTTGATCTTCTACTAAAACCCACTAACTTTTGACACTTATCTTATTTATATTCATCATCAAGATCCTCTAACCATTTTTGACTTATCTCAATCCATTGATCTTGATGTATGATTAAATGTGCTCCATTGATATTTTGGGGACACGTTAACACTGTCAAACTTCCTCACTCTATCAGATCAAGGTGTATGATTGAATGTGAACCATTGATCTTGGACCTATTTGAAACCCCAAAAGCTACTTTATGGTGCTTAAATTTTATGTTCACAAGAATGTTATTTAACATCTATGCAGATGTATTTGATGTCCTATAGACTATCAATTTTAAGCATATATGGATTTTTATAGTGGCTTTAATTTGACTCTCACATGAATGTCTCAGATTATTTTTTCAAATTTGAATAATTATATCTTGAAGCATAGGAATCATGGAGGGGCCAAATTTTTTGGAGATGTTCTTGATGTCAAAAGTATTATGCCCACTTGATCTACTGGTCACATGAGCTTTCTAAGTGGTGATTAAAAAAATGCTTAAATAATCTAGTCTATTTATTTCTGTATGACATCTACATGAACATATCCCATTTGATCATTTGAATTTCAATGGCTATTCACTAAGGCCTAAATTTGACACTTTCATGACCATCTTGCTCTGAATGACCAACTTTGGAACTTTATAGATTAAGATGGGAAGCTTGCACAAACTTGAAACTTTTAGATCATGTTTGTAGCATATAGATCTGCAATTATGCATGATCCACTAGTTAGATGAGGATTTTAAGTGAATATATTAAATACACAAGTTGGCTGGTCCATTTGCTCATGTGTGAGATCCTAGTGTTGGTCTAGTTGAAAATGGATAAGTATGGAAACTTAGCAAATTTTATCTAAGGAGCCAACTTTGAACATGCATAATTTTTGTTACACTTAGATATATGGATTGAAACTTAGCACATTGTAAATAAGGACTAAGATGAAAAAACCCATGTGACCATCTTCTCTTCAAACTTCCATACATATGAGATATAGCATCATCAAACTACCTATTCAGCTTTATTTGAGCTTCTTTGCAAATTGGCTAAGTATGAAAACTTTAATGAATTTTGCCTCAGAAGACAACTTTGAGTCTTCATATCTTCTACTGTGCTTAGTTAGATGACCTAAAACTTGGCGTATATATTCTTGGGACTAATATTATTATACCCATATGACCAATTCTTCTTGACTCATCCATACATGGTAATGATGGTGTCAACAAACTGCCCACTCGAAAGTTTTACCACTAGACCCAGAATGTATAGATGAACATAAAGAAGAACCAAATGAATTTTATGCATTCCTACACTCATTCAAAGAACTTTTGACATCCCATAGGTTATCTAAAACACTTTAGACTTGTCATTTATAAATTATCAAATTACACTTTAAGTGAACTTAATGTGTTTCAAAAGCTTGGGAAAATTGAGATCCTTGAACCACTCATTCCATCTAGAACTTGTGTTTATTTTCTCATCCATTAGTAACCTAGTATATTTGGGCACAAGCTTGGTATGTGGGTCAAAAATTTCCAACATCTTTGGTGACTTGGTTGGGTAGGATGCCTGTTATGCTTGAGAATGTAGACGAGATACATAACTCTTAGATCATTTACATTGACTGCAAGACAACCTCTTAATTTTTAAAGACAAAATAATTCCAACATATAGGGAAAAAACCAACTAAAATGGAAACTAACTTGATAAAACAAAGGTGACTAAACTACTAAACAACTATACAAACATAATCACTTATTTGGGATAAAATAAAGGAAACTAATGTGTTAGAAAAACACTTAAAGAAAAATAAAAAACAACTAACTATTAACAGGGGACTTAGCTTCCTTAATATCATTTCTTAATATGTATCCCATTGATTGGGATAGGAAGCTCTTCACCATTCATCCTTATGAGCTAGAAAACATTATGGGATTTTCAACTGGAGACTGTATATGGACCACTCTAGAGAGAATCAAATTTTCTCTAGAGAGAATCAAATTTTGTGTGCTTTCCTAGCTTAGCTCTATCCTTATCCCACTTAAGGACCAAATCTCCTTCTTGGAAACCTCTTGAATAATATCCTTTATCAAAATATCTCTTTGTCATTACTTGATGGGCTTCCATATCCAACATGTATTGATGCTTTGTCTCTTCTAGCTCCATGAGCTTATCATATCTTATTTTCATTGGCTCATTTTCCAAAAGCTCAAGCTGATGTATCAATTCCAAAGTAGGGAATTCAATAGAAATAGGCATTATTTCTTCCTTACCATATACTCGATTGTATGGAGAATTGGCTATGGACATTTTCTAGGTGATCCTATCAACCCATAGAGCTAACTTTAATTTTATATGCCATGATCTATGATTATGTTCAACAATCCTCCTAATGATCTTCAACATATTTTTGTTAGTGGATTCCTCAAGGCCATTACTTTGTGGATAATTATTTGATGAGTTACTAAGGAAAACACTATGTTGAACTAACCACTAGCTAATATTAGATCCTACAAAAGCCATAGCATTGTCAAAATTTATAGTTGAATAGACCCCAAATCTAGTAATCAAACCTTCATAAAAGTCCAAAACATTAGTTTCATTAGCTTCTTTTAATGCCATTACCTCTGTCCATCTGGTAAAATAATCTATGGAAATTAGGATCCACTTGTGTCTTAAGATTGAAGGGGTGTTGATGAGACCAATAAATCCCAATCCCCATTAGACAAAGGGTTGATTTACTAAAATTGGTTGGAGAGGTAAGGTTGTAAGTTTCACCTTTCCAACAAACATGTCACACTATCTACATTTCCTGACCCATGTATGACAATCACCCAATAAACTTGGCCAATAATATCCACCTCTTAGTATATTATGGGATGTGATCCTTGTTGAGTAATGTCCTCCACCATGTCCATCATGGAACGGCTCAATCAACCTCTATATTTGACCTAGTTCTACATTGATATCCTTTTTGAATAATACATTATTAATAAGAAGAAAAGGAATTGACTATAATCTAAAATATCTTATTTTTGAAGGAGTGAGATTAAAAGGATAAACACCACCTTATATATACCTTACCATATCTTGTAACCAACTAAAATATGAGGTCTAGTCACTTACAACTTCTTGATCATTTGACACCATAAACATCTCATTAGTCTCCTACAAGTCTTGGGCTAGATGTTCAAAAAGTCCTTTGCCTCTAACCATCTTTGTGACTTTGATATAAATATCATATTACATGACCTTAGTTATCCAACCTACTTTATTTTCATTTATATATATGTTTAGAATAAAATCTTTGACACTTGGATGTGTATCCATCAAATGTATCTTATTATTGGATAGAAAGTACCTAAACTTTTTAAGAGACCTTATGACTAAAAGATCATGCTTCTCAAAAAAATAATGCCTCATTTCATATTCTTCTAAGCCTCTATTTAATAAGGATATTGGCTTCTCTAAACTCTCTTTATTCTAATTCATGAGAATACCTAGAATTATGTCAATGTTAGCATAGTTGTATAAGAATAAATCCTTTGTAAAGTTAGGGTTCAGGAGTGTAGGGGTAGGGGAAATATCTTTTTTGATCTCTTCAAAAATTATTACTCCTTCTTTGAACCAACCAAAACTTT
This sequence comes from Torreya grandis, assembly GCA_037957365.1. Classification (NCBI taxonomy): domain Eukaryota; kingdom Viridiplantae; phylum Streptophyta; class Pinopsida; order Cupressales; family Taxaceae; genus Torreya; species Torreya grandis. Next base: position 3,584,580 of record JARHVA010001324.1, read on the forward strand.
GACCCTTATTTAACATGGCTATGAGTATCCTAGCTAAATTAGAAAAATTTAAATTGTATCTCCTTATGAAGTTGATCTTACCTAAAAATCTTTGCAAGGCTTTCTTATGTTTGGGAAATGAAAGTACAAGAATTGAATCTATCTTATTAATATCTATGCTTTTATCATATTTTTAAATTAAATTTTCAAGAAGCCTACCTTCATGCATAGAGATACCACACTTTTATGGATTCAAAGACACTCCAAATTCCCTACACCTTTCAAACACTTGTCTAAGTTAAATCATATGCTCATATGTGCTATTAGAGGATATTGTTATGTCATCCAAATAAACAAGAATAAACTTGTTGAGGAGACTTTGAAATGACATGTCCATGGATTTCTAAAAAGTATCTCCAACATTAGATAATCCAAAATGCATTTTCCTATATGCAAAGTTCCCCCACTTTGTGGTGAAGGTTGTTTTGAACTGGTCTTCTTCTTTGACTAAAATCTGATTGTATCCACTATATTCATATAATAAGGAGAACCTTTCTAAACCTACACTAAATTTTAAAATCTATTCCATTGATGGAAATGGGTAGTGGTCTTTAAGATAGGCCTTTTTCAAGTCACAAAAGTCAACACATAGCCTTATTTCACCATTCTTTTTCCTTACTAGAACAAGGTTTACCACCCAAGCTGAGTACTTAATTTGAGATATTATAGTTAACTCAATGAGCTTGTGTAGTTTATATCTAATTAAAGATTCAAGCTTTGTTTTAATATGCCTTTTTTCTATATAATTGGCCTGGTCTCATCCTCTAACTCAATGGTATGTTGATATATACTTGGATCAAATCATTCGAGGTCATTGTACTACCATGTAAATATATCTATAAAACTTGACAATTAATTAATTAAAGCTTCTTTCTTTGAAGATGTGCAAACTTTTCCTAGTTTTAAAATATTGCCAATGGTAGTCTCTACATTTGTATAGTTTTCTTCCTTGGTTAAAAAATAAAAAATTTATTTTTTCAATTCATCATCTCTGTTGAATATGTTTTCAAGGGTGACCATCCCTTTAGGTAACTTATTTGTCTTCAATTGCACAATCTGGTCATTATACTTTTGCAAATATTTATATTGGTTCCTTGAGGATAATTTAGATTCCTCTTATAATAATATGATAATATAACTATCATATTCAAATGCTTTCTAATTATCATGGTTGTCTAGGATAGAAGGTCTCATAACTACCTCAATATTTGATTGAACTTTTTCCCTTTTTATGTCATCTAGGATATTGACTTGTGATCCAATAGTAGCCAACTTGTTTGCATGCTTGTTCTTATTTCATGATAAGGCATAAATATTAGAATCTTTAAATTCTTCAACTAGGTCCCATACACTATGATTATAGGACCTAAGTAGTGTGTTCTTTCATATATTAATTCCTTCTACTTTGTGAACTACTAGTTCACTATCTCTAAAGACTTGTAAGGAATTAACATTCATCTTTCTTTCCCATTGCAAACCATACACTAGTGCTTCATATTCAGTAACATTATTGGATCAACCAAACAAAAACTTGAGAGAAGATAAATACATTTGATTGGTTGGATAAATTAACATCATTTCATCTCCAGTGCCATGTTTGTTTTTGGATCCATCAAAATATAGTTGCCATAGTCCATCACTAGGTTGTTCATCTTTCGTTAATGTTGGAATTGGTGCATCATTTTCATGAATACAATAGACACCAATTCCCTATTTTTAAATTAACCTATAGGGATCATTTCTATGAAAATAATAGTCCTATTCATTAATTAAAATATTTAGGACTCCATATATAGGTGATTTAGTTTCCACCTCACTATTTTCTAGTACCTTGTCTGAGATAACACAATTAGTGTTCACCATACTTGCCATATATGGCTCCAAATTAAATTTTGAAATAGGTTAAAAATTTATTATCATATTAGTACCATGCCTATTTTTGAACATTAAATAGGTTCAATTAATTGAAAAATATCTTCCAATATTTTAAGTAAAGTCTCTTGATAGACACATGGTAAAATAGGGAGGCAAGTCCACTACAACTACATCTTGTTGAATAATAACATTGGGTTGAGCACATAATGTAATTTTTAGATATTTTATTATGCATACTATTTTATTTGGTGATCCATCTAATTGTAAACTCCTTTGGTATTTTTCTCATAGACAAGACCAAGCTTGTCTATAATTTATTTGGGCATGATAGTGCTATTAGTTCCACTATCTACCATACAATTATGGAATAAATAATCACCTACTATCAAAGAGAGATAAAAGGAATGGGTTTTTTTTTTATTTTACATTTGTTTTTATACCTTTATCATGTTATCTATCTACTGATCAAGTTTCTTGATTTGCTAGTCTAAATTGGCTAATATAGCTCCTTACTTTTTAACTGCTTCTTTAGATACCTTAAGATCTAAAAGTTATTGAATAAGCATGTCCTTTTAACCTATAATGGCAAGGGAATCCCACATGATAATACTAAAATTTTATTTCTTCATTTTTTCTATTATGCTAAAATATGTTCTACTAACCTTTGGTTGCAACTTTTGAGCCACTAGTTGTTCTCTAGTTAAGGCATTTAGGGAACTTTTACTATCTCTATATTTTGAATATTCTATGCTAAAAGAATACTAAATTAATATTTAACACTCTTTGAAACAAAATAAAGAACACTAGAAGTATTATTCACATCTTAAGCTTCCTCAACTACTCTTCTTTTATCACTAGTTAGATCTACCACTTGACCATTTGTGTTGCTAGTTTCACCAACTTTGTTGAATACAATATGATCATCCAATTTCTAATTAACATTAATGGCATTAGGTTGTCCTAGAGTTTTTTGAGCTTCTCCTTAGAATTCTATATTCATGTATTAATATTGACCACCTTGAAGAGATAATTCTTCCTATGTAATTTGTGGCATAATAACATCTTGTGATACTAAGGTTTGCTTTTGAGTGTCATTTAGATTAGAAGGATGCCAACCTGGATCTTTCATCAAGTTATTTTTGGGAACAATAGATTTTAAAATAGAAGTTAAATTAGGATCAAGGGCTTTATATGGCTTAGTTTATATTATGGCTCCTTGGTTTTGATAAGGTTGCCTATTGTCTTTGAAACCTTGATAAGGGGGTCTTTGGTGATTGAAAGACTAATAAGTATTCTGGTTTTATTGCTAATAAGGTCAACCTTGTTACTATTATCTCTTGAGTTGAACAATCTCAATTCTAAAATCCTGTAACATGCTTTTCAGATCACCAATCTCATTAGCTTGATTAGGTGAAGTTATAACTTAGACTTTTGGAGATGGAATAGGAGATATAGATGGAATCTAGGGAAATTGAGGAGGGACAAGTTGTAAATTTGGGAATATGGGCATTAAAGGCCTTGGAGCAATTTTACCAGCTTGTATTAAGCTATTTTCTACCCTTATAACAATTTCATAGGTATTTGGCAAGGTATTACCACCCATAGATTGTATCATGACACTTATATCAGAATTAAAAGCTTAATATAGTACAAAATGTATACTTTGGGGATGGTCTAACAATTTCAAGGATCCTAGTCCATGTATTTTAGAATCTAAGGTTAAAATTAGACATAAACTCATGGTGATACCTTTATGGTGCACCTAAGTCATCCCAAGTAGTAATAGAGGTCAAAATAAGGTTCTTATACCATTAAAATGCTTTTCCCTTGAAGGAGGTATCAATCAATATGATATCCACATTATCTTGAGTAACATTATGAACATAACATAGATTGGCAACATCTTGGATATACTCAATAGTAGTAGTTTTATCCCATTCTTAGGAGAAGAAAGGGATACTTTTTAGGTAAGACATGGGAATTCCATCATAATGAACTAAATTTATGGGTCTACCCTTATTAAATGGGATAACCACTTATCCCTAATAACCATTTGGGCAAAAAATATCTAGCTTATGGGGATAATAGATTAGACTAAAATAATAGAATGACTAGAGGATGAATGTTACTTTGGAGGATAAGGTATTGTATTATTGAATATTGATCTTCTATAAGAAGTAAAAGGCAATTCAATATGTTCAAAATGAGAACCTTTAATTTATGATCTTGTTGTAACCTTTAGCATGAAATCACTATCTGAAGGATGTTATGAACTCCAAAATTTGAAGGATATTCAACTTTTGATGATGTTAAATCTCTCCTATTGCTTCAATTCCTTCTTAATATTCAAACTTCCATTATGCCAAGGAAATTAGGTCCCATCAGACATGCCAAAATTATTGGTGTTTTATATTTACACCCTAGCTGAGTAAGGTGATTGTTCAGATCTTTATATTTAGATCTAGTCCAACATGGGATTGATCCTAGGTTATGGGTATCCTAATAATGGACCAGACCTCCAAATAAGGCTGGATTCCTTCTATATCTATCACCTATATTAAATTTAAACTAACACTTGCTTGGAGAAGGGAAAGATATTTTGATAATAACTTATAAATCATTTAAAAGAAGTGATGCACCAATTATTTGATCACTCAAACTCACATAATACACACTATGAGACACTTTCTAGACTAAATAATATAAATTTCATATAAATATTTTAGAATAAGGCATTAATTAATTATAAAAATAGCAAGAGAGGGAAAATATCCATATTTAATCTAGATAGTAAACTATAAATTACATTCATAATGACCTATAAGAACTATTAAACACTTCCTAAAGGTGAGAAAAACTTATACATAAGTAAGGAACATACATTCACTTAACTAATTACATGAATTCATGGAACACTTTTCAATCCAGCTTAGAAAAAGATGGAATTTTGTCTTTATTGCATCAAAAAGGTATCATAGTACAAATTTTGGTAGAGTCTTGTCATACCAAAAAGAGGGATCCATTTTAAGGCTTGGAAACCTATATTTAGAGAGAGAGAGAGAGAGAGAGAGAGAGAGAGAGAGAGAGAGAGAGAGAGAGAGAGAGAGAGAGAGAGAGAGAGAGAGAGAGAGAGAGAGAGGGAGAGAGAGAGAGAGAGATTTGTGAATTGGAAAGATCCCAACCACTTTTGATGGATTATCACTCTCGAGGATAATGACTCAAGATATTATCAAGAAGGAACAAATTCTATAAAATAATTGAATGTTCATTATCCTTATCCATCCACCTAGTGTCCTTTTTGGAACTCGATGTTATTATCTAATGATGTGTTTATAAAGAGCAAACTTCTCATGCCTTAAAACTAAAAAAATTATGCCACATCTACTTTGGGTGGCCATCGATACCTACTTATAAAAAATGTGAACATACCAATAGGTGAGACACCTCTTTATGATCATATATACATCTATATTTATTATAACTCAAACCTAGGTCCATTCTATAGATAGAATACCAATCTTAGACCATTGAATTTCACATAGTCATAATATTCATGAAAACATACAAACTACTTGACCTTGCTTCACAAACACTATTCTATCTTCTATTTTTGAATATGGTCTAATATCAAACACTTGTTCTTCATCCATAACCTTATGAGAACTAAGAGGACACTATGTATGAGGATACTTCATCTTGAAGTAATGAATATGTCAATGGAATGACTCTATAATAAGTTTGACAAGTTTCAAGCTATCAACTAGAGGTCTTATTTAAACTTCAATGGTGATGGAGCCTTATCCTTGAACATCTTGCCTATATGACAATGTCTTCTACTAATCAATCTCTAATGGTGATATGGGTCCTTAAGTTTTTGTTTGCCTACATCGATTAACTAGTTCATCGACCCTTAATGGAAGTTATTTGTATTTGATCTTTGGTAATTTCTCATCAATTGCCAACTCAAACCATTTAATTGTGCCCAACTATCCTTATGTTTATTGGTTCTGTAGATGCACTAACTTATTGACTCTGCTTGCACTGTTAAATTTAGATGTATGAATGCATGTGAGTTTTTGATCTTCTAACAGGACCCACTAAATTTTGACACTTGTATTATTTGTATTCATAATCAAAATCCTATGACCTTTTTTTACTTATCTCACTTTTTCAAACTTGTTGTATGATTAAATTCACTCTATTGATCTTTTGGGGACCCACTGACACTGTCAGGCTGCCTTACTCTATTAGATCAAGGTGTATGATTAAATGTATGCTATTAATATTAAACCTATTTAAAAACCCAATGGATAATTTATGGTTTTTAAATTTTAATTTCACATGAACATCATTTTATGTCTGTGCAAATGTATTTTACATCCCATAGACCGTCAAATTTAAGCATATATGGATTTTTGCAATGGCCTTAATTTGACTCTCACATGAATGTCTCCCATTATTTGATCAAATTTGATGATTGATATATTGGATTTTAATAGACATGGAGGGGCCAAATATTTTGGATATGTTTTTGATGTCAAAAGGATTCTAACCTCTTGATCCACTAGTCACATGAGCTTTCTGAGTGGAGATAAAAAAATGCTCAAATAATCTGGTCTATTTGTTTTTTTATGACATTCATGTGAACGTATCTCATTTGATCATTTGAATTTCAATGTATATTCATTGAATCTTTAATTTTACACTTTCATGACCACCTTGTTTTGCATGACCAACTTTAAAACTTTATAACTTAACCTGGGAAGCATGTGTAGAATTGAAACTTTCAGAGCATGCTCTTGGCATGTAGATCTAAAATTACATGTGATCTATTGGTCATGTGAAGATTATAATTGAAGATATTAAATTAAAAAGTTGTAAATTTCATTTGATCTTGTGTGACATCCTAGTGATGGTCTAGTCAAAAATGGCTAAGTATGGAAACTTAGCAAGTTCTGTTTGAGGAGCCAACTTTGAACATGCATAATTTTTGGCATGCTTAGATGCATGGCCTAAAACTTAGTGAATTGCAATTAGGGAATAATTTGAAAAAAAATATGACCATATTCTATTTATAATACCATAAATTAAATATATATCATCATTAAACTACCTATTCATCTCTATTTAATTTTCTTTGCAAATTGGCTAAGTATGGAAACTTTAGCAAATTTTGTTTGAGAGGCCAACTTTGATTATTCATATCTTTTATTACACTTAGTCAAATGACCTAAATATTGGTACACATATTATTGGGACTAATTTTATCAGACCCATATGACCAATTCTTCTTGACTCATCTACATGTGGTAATGATGGCATCATTAAACTGCCCACTCAAAATTTCTACCACAAGACCTAGAATGTCTAGATGAACATAAAGAAGAACTAAATGAATGATATGCATTCCCACACTCATTCCAAGAACTATTTACATCCCATAGGGTCTCTAAAAAAATTTATACCTATCTTTTTAAAAATTTCAAAGTACACTTAAGTGAACTTAAAGTGTTTCAAAATCTTTGTGAGCAAACTGAGATCCTTGAACCACTCATTCCATCTAGAACATTTGTTTATCTACTCATCCATTAGAAACCTGGTATATCTAGGAAAAATATTGGTATTTGGGCCAAAAATTTCCAATAGGTACCTTATCATGAGTTATCAAGGTGTATTCCCAAGTAAAAGCATGCAAAAATCAAAGAAGTGGTTAGAAATATGTATCTTACTTACCTAAATAGTGAAGGGTGTCTAGTCAGGGTTTTGCATAGATTATGAGTAAAAAACAAGAATCAAATGTAATTTGACAAGAAAACATAAAATAATTTTCATAACCATACTATGGATAAGAATATGTACATGCATGCAAAGAAGATCATATACTTGAATTACCTCATCAGGGGACTGACCTTGACATCAGGTCATCATATACTTATAAAAACATAAAAGTGTGCTATAGAAGATATAAATGTGTTAAATTATTAGAAACAAAACATAAATGGTAATATATATCAATAATATGAATATATGACATATAAAAATATGCAAAATGTGAAAACATTACAATAACTAGAAAGATTTTGAACTTAGATGGCTAGTTTAGGGGCATAATATATTTAAAATATTACCAAAAATAATTCATTTGCATCATTTTATTTTGAGAAATTTAGAGACCCAAACCACCTATGATCATTTTAAGTGAGAAGGTAGTCAATATGATAAGGGTGATGAGAGGATGGAAAATTTACCAGTGGAAGGAGCTATCATGAATGACTAGGTAGGTTTTGTTGACTTTTTCATTTTTGGCCCCAAAATTGAAAATTTGCTCAAAAATTGGCTAAAATATAGCAAAATATTAAAAAATTAGTGTTGAAATGCTTGTTGGGAAGGAACTAGGAAAATTTAAAACTTTTTTGATTCTAGATGAATTTTGTGGGTTTTGGTGGGATTTGGGAGGGCACACTACTGGCAAACAAATTTATCACTCATGTGATAGAACCACCACCATTTGTAGGGTTGTAGCTACATAAAAACCATAGTGGTAACATAATTACCAAAATGAAATTATGTTACCATATTTATAGATAATTTATGTAACTTCTTTAGTTGGTTGTGTCATCACTTAGGATAGTTTCAAAACTACCCACATGGTGGTTTCATAACCACTGCCTGTAGATGAAGGTGGGTTTTTACATTAGGGTTGGAAAGGGAAATTAATTTGTTTGGAAATTAGAATTTATTCTCAAGATAAAATTGGATCTTTTTTCTATTGTATGGTGTTTATATATGATAGATCATGGCCTAAGAGTAGAATTGTCCACCCTAATTATTGGCCCTTTTGATGGTTAATGAGTTGGTCTTTCTCGATAGATCAAGGATATTGAGGATAGCATAAGAAAGTATTTCCCTACTTATAGTAGATTTCTATGTGACGTTTTGACTTAATAGAACCCTGATTGTAACATGATCATGTTCTCCTAGGCCCTAGGAGATTGGATTATCACTCTTGTATATGTTAGTGTGTGTGTGTGTGTGTGTGTGTGTGTGTGTGTGTGTGTGTGTGTGTGTGTGTGTGTGTGTGTGTGTGTGTGTGTGTGTGTGTGTGTGTGTGTGTGTGTGTTTGTGTGTGTGTGTGTGTGTGTGTGTGTGTGTGTGTGTGTGTGTGTTTGTGTATTAGATTATAGGTTTTATCATGACCAATTAATTAGTGTTTATTTAAGCTACTGATAGCATCCATGAGGCTTGCAGCTGGGTTGATCACTTTAGAGAACCTAACACACATAATGTGGGTGCGAATTTTAGGGTGAGGCTCTCTTGGGTTAAGGAATAAATTATCCCTAACTTGAGTAAGGTCATCATTGGTATCCTTTCCTCTCGATTAGTGGGGGATAAGGGCATAGATAGATTATTATACAACTAGTCACCAATCATGTGATGTATTAAGGATAGAGGGGCATGCTACTCTTGGATATAGGATTTTTTAGCATGGAAATACAAGTAGCTCTATTGATTATATCATCTATTATCCCATTATATCATCCACTCAACTATTATCATGGGTTGGGTTTATGAGAGGATGATCCCCTAGCATAGAGGAGTGTTAATTGGGACACTAGGAGATATTAGGGCCACTAGATGGATATATATGACACCCTTATGTGTTTTTATTTGGGTTATGTGGTCTTTTAAAATAATAGATTTGATTTATCTACTATATCATGACAAGTGTGGTCAATGGCCAAATGATGGATCATATCTCATAATAGCCTCCAAGTCCACCCAGATTCAAGATAGGTTATTATAGGTTGAGGTACACCCCATGGATAAGATGCCCCAATAGTTTAGTCTACCCTATGTAGGTAACCTCCCTATACTCAGAGTTGTATACATAGGGATTTGAGACATGAGATATTTAAGGTTAGGGTGGTTGGTATGGCATCCACTTATGATAAGGGTGCCTATTACTTGACCATTGCCATAGGAAGTAGCACTTGTACCTCCCATGCAAGTTATCATAGGAAGATGAGGATAGTCCAAAGTAGGGTAGTAGTAAGTGGGCCCTTCACCAAAACCACCACCACTACTATAATACCATACTCCAAAGGATTTTACATAGTAGTAGTAAATAGGATATGGGTATGGTGAAGTCCCAGTATATGTTGAGTTGGAGGAGGATATAGAATTGATCAAGAGGAGGTTGTGGATTATGACTCCAACCCTAAGTAAAATGAGTGGGATCCAAGTATAATGTTAATTTACATGTGTTTTTTTAATATCATATTTCACTTTATAGCTCTTTTGTAACTAATTTCAATGATTTATATATTGATATCAACTAGAGCTAACATTGATTTCTCCCTAAGTATTATCTTGAATAGGGAATTACTCCTAGTATATATCAGGATTCTTATGAGGGTTATCTGGCACATAGGCATCTTGTCCCCAACATGCTATGCATATATGAGGTTGACAGAGGTGAGCATAGAGAATACCACCATATTGGTCAAGTGAAGGAGGGTAGATGCACTAGTGGACATGATTATAGGTAGAGGGATAGGAGGATGAATCTCTAACCATAGGATTAGGATAAGGAGGATAGCATGGGAGGGAGGCTCAAACAAGAGTTAACATTCTAGTTTATGACATATAGATAGTGGTATGGAATTAGAGGGAGGTACTAGTATTAGACATCACTGAATCCACATACTCAGACACTCTTCTACATTAGGACCCTCTTAAAGGAGTACAGGCTCCTAAGACTAATTTGTGTATATATTTTACTACACCATTGTATATGTTGATTATTTTTAGATTCCTTGGGGCATATTGACCCTCTAAATATATATTAAACTATAGGTTTTCCCATGACTAGTTTATTAGTGTTTATTTGAGCTATTGATAACATTAATGAGGCCTATAGTCAAGTTGATCACTTTGGAGACCCTAACACACTTGATGTGGGCATGAATTTTAGGGTGAGACTTTCTTGGCTTAAGGTATCAATGATCCCCAACTTGAGTAAGGCCATCATTGGTATCCTTACCTATTAATAAGTGGGGTACAAGGGTATAGATAGATTATTATACAATTGGTCACCAATCATGTGATGTATTGAGGAGAGAGAGGCATGCTACGCTTTGATCTAGGAATTTTTATCATGGACATAAAAGTATTTATATTGAGTGGATCATCTATGATCTCATTCTATTATCCACCTAACTGTTATCATGGGTTGGGTTTATGAGAGGATGACACCTTATTAGAGGGGTGTGTTAATTGGTACACTAGGAGATATTAGGGCCACTAAATGGATATATATGACACCCTTATGTGTTTTTCCTGAGGTTATGTAGTCTTTGATAGTAAAAAATATGTTTTCTATACCCTACCATGATATGTTTCGGCAATGGCCTAATTATGGTCCTATCTCACAATAGCGTCTAGGGTTACCCAAATTTGAGATAGGTTGTTATAGGTTGAGGTACACCCCATGGATAAGATGCCCCAATAGTTTGGTCTACCCTATGTAGGCAACCTACCTATATCTAGAGTTATATATATGAAGATTTGAGACATTATATATTTAAGGTTGGGGTGGTTGGTATGGCATCCACTTATGATAGGGGTGCCTATTACTCGACCATTTCCATAAGAAGTAGAACTTGTACCTCCCATGCAAGATATCATAGGAAGATGAGGATAAGCCAAAGAAGGGTAGTAGTAAGTAGGCTCTCCACTAACACCACAACCACTACTATAGGACCATGCTCTCAAGGATCTTGCATAGTAGTAGTAACTAGGAGATGGGGATGGTGAGGTCCTAGTATATATTTATTTGGAAGAGGATATAGACATTGATCAAGAGGAGGTTATGGATTATAACTCCAACCCCAAGTGGCATGAGTGGGATCCAAGTATAATCTTAGTTTACATGTCTTTTCTTAAAGTTCATATTTCACTTCATAACTCTTTTGTAGCTAGTTTTAATGCTTTATATTTTGATATCAACTCGATATAACATTAATTTCTCCATTTGTGATTGTATATACCCTTAGTGGGTGGATAGGTATGATTAGGGATGGCCTAATCAACCTTTATTAATTGAGTATTATCTTGAATAAGGAATATTTCTTGGTATATGTCAAGATTCTTATAGGGGTTATCTGGCACATAGGCATATTTACCCCTGCATGCCATGCATTTGTGAGGTTGATAGAGGAAATCATAGATAATGTCACCCTATTGGTTAGGTCAAGGAGGGTAGATGTATTAGTGAACATGATGATAGGTATAGGGGGAGGAGGATGAGTCTCCAAGCATAGGATAGGGAGGATAGCATGATAAGGAGGCTTGAACAAGAGTTAGAATTCTAGTTTATGACCTATATATAGTGGTATGGCTTTATATGGAGGTATTAGCAATATACATCACTAGATCCACATACTGAGACACTCTTCTACATACGGACCCTCCTAGAGGAGGAGGACATGTTCATAAGACTAATTTATGTATATATTCTAATAAACCATTATATATGTTGATTCCTTTTTAGATTCTTTGTGAAATATTAAAAATCTAGATATATATAAGAATATGGGTTTTCCCATGACTAGTTGATTAGTGTTTATTTAATCTACTGATAGCATCCATGAGGCCTACAACTAGGTTGATTACTTTGGAGACCCTAACACACCTAATGTGGGTGTGAATTTTAGGGTTAGGCTTTCTTAGGTTAAGGGATCAATGATCCCCAATGTGAGGAAGGCCATCATTTGTATCCTTACCTCTCAATTAGTGGGGGATAAGGGTATAGAGAGATTATTGTACAACTGGTCACCAATCATGTGATGTATTAAGGAGAAAGGGGCATGTTACTCTTGGATGTAGGAATTGTTAGCATGGACATACAATTATCTCTATTGAGTGGATCATCTAAGATCACATTCTATGATCCACTCAACTATTATCATGGGTTGGGTTTATGAGAGGATAATCCCCTACCATAGGGGAGTGTTAATTGGGACACTGAGAGATAGTAGGGCCATTATATGGATAGATATGACACCCTTATGGGTTTTTCATTAGATTTTCTAGTCTTTGATAGTAATATATATGATTTATCTACCCTACCATAACATGGTTTGGCAATGGATTATTGATGGATCCTATCTCACAATAGCTTCCAATGCCACCCAGATTTGAGATAGGTTGTTATAGGTTGTGGTACACCCCATGGATAAGATGCCCCAATAGTTTGGTCTACCTTATGTAGGCAATCTCCTTGTACTCATAGTTATATACATGGGGATTTGAGATGTGAGATATATAAGGTTGGGGTGGTTGGTATGGCATCCACTTATGATAGGGGTCATTATTAATCAACAATTTCCATAGGAAGTATCACATATACCTCCCATGTAGCATATCATAAGAAGATGAGGATAGGCCAAAGTAGGGTAGTACCAAGTGGACCCTCCACCAACACCAACACCATTGCTATAGGACCATGCTCTGAAGTATCTTGCATAGTAGTAGTAACTGGGAGATGGGGATGGTGAGGTTTTGGTATATGTTGAGTTGGAGGAGGATATAGACATTGATCAATAGGATGTTTTGGATTATGACTCCAACCTTAAGTGGCATGAGTGGGATCTAGGTATAATGTTAATTTACATGTGTTTTTTAAAGCTCATATTTCACTTCATAGCTCTTTTGTAGCTAGTTTTAATGCTTTATATTTTGATATCAACTGGATCTAACATTGATTTATCCCTTTGTGATTGTATATACCCTTAGTGGGTGGATAGGTATAATTAGGGATTGCCTAATCAACATTTTTTAACTAAGTATTGGCTTGAATAGGGACTAGCTTCTAGTATATATCAAGATTCCTATAGGGGTTATTTAGCACATAGGCATTTTTTCCATAGAATTCCATGCATTTGTGAGGTTGACAAAGGTGAACACAAATAATTCTACCATATTGGTCAGGTCAAGGAGGGTATATGCACTAGTGTACATGATAATAAGCAAAGGGGGAGGAGGATGAGTCTCCATCTATAGGACAAGGAGGATATCATGAGAGGGAGCCTTGAGCAAGAGTTAACATTCTATTTTATGACCTATATATAGTGGTATGGCTTTATAGGTAGGTACTACTAGTATACATCACTAGATCCACATACTCAAACACTCTTTTGTATTTGTACCCTCTTATAGGAGGAGGATAGGCTCTTGTGACTAATTTGTGTATATATTTTACTACACCATTATATATGTTGATTATTTTTTAGATTCTTTGAGGAATATTGACCCTCTATAGATGCACTTTATATAATATGTCATTATTTTATAAACTCAATAGTTATTATGATATGCATATGAAGATGCTTTGGCTTACCTCTTAATGACTTATTATTTATGTGATGAAAATTTAGTTTCCATATTTTAACTATTTAGTTCATACACTCTAGATAGCTAGGCATGTGATGATGTATATGGATATGTATCTCTTTTTGTTTGATATGTTATTATGGTAAATGTTTATGTATATGTGGAAAAAAAATGTATGTAAATGATGTAATGTGATGGTTGAACATATGTGACTATAACTACACTAACATTTGTTTTGTAGGTGATTACCAAGTCATTTTTTTTACACAACATATGACTTTCAATTTGAAAGAAGGGATGAAATGGAAAATAGGATAAATGTGGGGTGATAATAAATAAAAACCATAAATAAAAATTTCTCAAGAAAAAATAATATGACCTAATCCTTATGATCAAAGGGGAAAGTATACTTCTTGATAGACTTATAAAACACTAACTTTATTGGCTTCATCTAGAGATAACTAACCCTGACAGAGTCATTCAATGGGAAAAGGTTATCCTCTTTAAACATAAACTTGATGGCAAGATTTTTTGAATAGTATTCTATTTAGACACCTTTTGATTTGGCATTACTTTTACATCTGACTTCTACTTCTTTTTGTGACCCCCTACACCTAGTCTCATGTGACTAGGAAGACACATGGGATCACCACTAAAGGCTATATGTAGATGAGTAAGGGCATCTCTCCCTAATTATAACCCAATATAACTAGTAATATATGAGGTCTCAATACCAAAGGCTATCAAAGGGTAAGGGATATGGAGTTTGAGTTTTATATTTTCATAAAAAAAATTATTTTCACAAGAGTGTCTAATTTTATACTTCAAGGCCTTTACCCCCAAATATTGTCCCCATGCAACTAGTAATATGCAAGGGCTCATAATCAAGGACAAATATAGGTAAGTAAATTTACCTTATTTTTAGGCATGCTAATGTTCTATTTATTAGAAGGTGCTATAAGGGGAGACTCTATCATGGACAAGCCTCTAGACTAAATTGCAGGTTAGTATTTTTTTATGCTATTAAATAATATGTAGGGAGAATAGGTGTACTCTAATCATAAGAACTAATAGAAAAACCAATGTAAAATACTTATTTTGAGAATTCTTTCTATGAGGTGATAGGGTAATGTGAGAATGGGATGATTTGATATGTCACATTTTTAAAGTTTCTATACTATGTGAACTAACAACCAACTAATTATCAAACAATATATTTGGAATGTAGGAAAACATGTAACCTATGAAAATGAAATACAAGTGAGAACAATGTGATATGAAAGTATTAGATATAGAAGTGTTTTAGATGTAAAGATTTCACATACTCACCAAAATACTTACCCTATAGAGTACATAACCAATAGGAAATTTAGTTAAATTCTTTCATCACTATATAGGGGTCTAACCAATTAGGTCTAAACTTATGACCTCATTTATTCTCATCAATTTGACTATGGAATCTAGGGACAAGGTATCCTACATAGATTGGGTGATTATGAGAATAATTTTGGAAACCATAACATCATTGGTGGGGAATGATTAACTCTAGTTTCCTAACCATATTATTCAATTTCAAGAGGATGGTCTCTTTAAGGATCTCAAATACCCACTCACCATGAGCCCCTCCTAGTGTAGGAAATATTTTGAGACAATCTTGTAGCCTATAAAATCGATGATAAGACATGACCAATTTTTCATCTTCTAATGCCATGTTAAATAACATATTTGATGTCTTATTGAGATGTAATCTAGGATTAATTATTTTTGTAAGATGAATATGGTTCTTAGTTTTGGGAATGTTCAAGTAACCATGGGGATAAATTTTGATTCTGATGGTTCCTAACATCAAGTTGTGAACCCTTTCCTTAATCATAGGCATGGTTGAGGGAGGATATGTTTTGTTTAAGTGATCTAGGATTGATGTGGAAACTTATGATACTACCTACCTTTGTCTAACAAAGCATCGAATGATGATGATGGTGATGGAAAAAATGAGTCAATGGAAACCTTATCATCCTCTAACATTTATATCATATGGATATTAATAATGATGGAAGATAAGAGGATATCAAGGGATAGAATGCTATCACCTCCCTCAATATGAGTGGTTGCTCAGTCATCATATATCTTGGAGATGAGAGGCTCTATCCTAAATGAGACTATGAAATTAAACTTTGGTATTATTATATGGGGGTCAAGGTATGACGATTAGGTAGCCATCGAATAATCAAGTTGGTTACTTTTCCTAGGGCCTACCTCTATGGAAATGAAGTTAAACCCCTTAGTAACATCATGTGTAATGGTCTTGTATAGCTAAAGGTGTTTAGCCTTGGTTTGATAAACCTCAAAAACTTGGTTTGCTATTAATTATGAGTCACCCTAGATCTTTAGGTTCTAAATGCATATGCATTTTGTAATAAGAATGCCAAGTAATAGGGCCTTATACTTAACCCCATTATTTTTACACTCAAAATCTATCTTGAACCCAAAAGGTATAACCTACCCTTGAATGGAAATGAGAATGATTCCTGAACCAATGCCTAGGTATTACTTTGTGCTATCATAGTGAAGGAACAATTGGTCATGTATATAAAATAGGTAGTGATTAGTGAAGTGTCTCGACATTCATATATCTCAACCATATGGATAGAGAAAACATTAGGTAACTCCTATTTAGGCCCCTAGTTTAGAGGCTCAGGAGGATAACTAGCATGTGTCCTCTATAAGGAAAATGGAAGGGCTTATGGAGATGTGAATGTTTTATCTTTGTGTTGTGTATGAATGAAGGGGAGAGTTTTTAGGAATTAAAGTGTTGTATTTTAAGCTTTGAGTCAAGGTAGGTAAGTTCCTATAGAAATTCAAAAGATTTTTTGTTTGATCTTCTCTTTAGGGTGGGAAGTATGCCTATGTAATTATAGTTTTGATTTGGCATAGGGAGTATGCAAGCTTAGTTAAGATCTCACTTCAATATAAGAAGCACATGGGCATAGTTGTGCAAATTGCACTACTATGAGTAGGACATGGGTAGTATTATTTTTCTTATTTTTATACTTTGGAAAGCCTTTAATAATCTGGTGAGCAACTTCATAGGGTCTTATACCTTTGTGAAAGGAAAAAGGGTCCTTACCTTAGGGATCTATGGGTAGTCATGGGTTTTGATGTTAATCTATATCCCACCTACTATCACAGTATTAATTATATCCTTGATAACTAGCAAGGCCAGGCGAGAAGGAATAGTTTGGTTTCTCATCAATGAGCTTGGAATATGACCAAAAATATGATCAGGTATGGGATAGAGTAGGATAGATGACATATTTGGATGGAGTAGACTTAGTGGATCAAGGAATTTAGAAAATTGGTACAACCCTCTAATAGTGTGATCTATGAGCATATTCTAAAGTGTTTCAGAAGTGAAAAGGGTAGAATGTAGAGTGTCATTTGTTTCAACACATTTTAACATTAGGTGATATTGTTGAAATTTACTAAGATGGTTATTGTAAAGGGGGATCTCTTCATTCCTAGACACATTTACTATGCAATGGTCTAGTAGGCTAGCTAACCCCTCTAGGTATTACTCACCTTAAGGAATAGATAAATCATATGTCCCCACCCCATGTGGGTTTAATGGGAGGATGAGGGGAGTGTCCTTCTTTAAGAGGTTGATATTCTTAACTATAGACATAGTGGATATTATTGATCTAGAGATTTATTTGAGATTATTGATCCTCTTAGATTTTAATATGTTTTTTTATTATAATTTATATTTAAATAAAACTTAGGGTATTTTTTCACCCTTATTTAGGATAACTACTTTGGATTTTATGGATTGAGTAACATCAACAAACTATTGGGGTTTTGTGAACCCATTAGTAGGCAAATGGTAATCAATGTGTAATTTAGGTTATGTATTCATGGTTTATTGTAACATGTCAAAGGGGTTGGGATCCCCCTATTCTAAGAAGACATTTCCTAGGTATAATAACCATGTTTTATGGAATAGGGTTGAAGGCATAGCCTTCATCCTATGTATTCAAGGCCTTCCTAGGATCATATTGTAATTGGTGTCCTTGTTTATGATGTATAAATTCATTAGTATTATCTTGGGGCCTAAAGTGAATAAGATCACAATGTTCCCTATGGAAGTGGATTTAAGGATGTCATCACCTCATAGTGTTTTACATGTGGTGAAAAAAATTGGTTTCCCCATAATCTATTTTTTGTATGAAGGAAAAGGAGATGGTGTTGAAAGTCACTCCATCATCAACCATGGCTCTCTTCACATAGTTTTTTAGATCCATACCTATATAAATAATGTTGAATCTCCATAATTTACATGTCATATTTAGGTGTAAATATTCATAAATCAAATAAATAACCAACATACTATGATTCTTGACTTAAAAAAAATATGTCTATATTAATATGGTTGATTTGAGCTTATGGAGGAGGAGTGACACTGGATAAATGCTCTAGTCTTAGGCATCAAGTAAGGCCAACCAACAAGTTGGAGAGTTTTTTAGCAAGTCTACGAAATGAATTATGGGATAATATTTTGGTCAAATCAAAGATTAAGTCATAGTTCCCCATATGCTTAGGAATGGATTTATTTTCTAGAACATTAGAGGGATGGAGGACCATATTTTTGATACTCTCTAATGAAAGAACAATGTTTGTCTCTGCTTTGACTTCTATTTATATGACCCCTATCATCTTGTTTTTCCCTTGCACTCCTAATTTAGAAATTACATCAGTGTTTATAGTCCCTAAGGTGGAGGTTTTGACCTCATGATTGTATGTCACCATGGGTTGGTTATGTTGAATAGGGTGGTTTTATGGGCCACTTTATTGTTTTTTTTGGGTAACAAGTGATTAATGATTATGGAAATAGTTTTGATATATTTGGTTATTTTGATTTTGAGGGGTGACAGGACCACTTAAAAATACTTGGGAGCTTGTGTTAGCATTCCATAAGAACATGTCCATGAATTTTTGCCTCTAATAATATATTATTTTTTTATAAAGTTTTGATATTCCTTGAAGCTCCAAGTGTCATGACCAAAAACTTGATGGAAGGGACAATAAAAATTGGGATCATAGTCTCTAGATATCATGTTCTACCCTTATTACTTAAACCCTTGATTATTTTATTGGTAATAGGTTTGGTTCTCAAACTGGGGGTACTTTCTGCCTAGTTGGTATTGATTTTGGTTAGGGTTTTGATGTTACATGTTATGTGGTGGTGATAATTTGAATTTGAATGCATGTATGGTAGGATGGGGATTATGGTTTCAAGCCCCCACATTATTGTTGATGTTAGTGTTATTTGGGTGTTAATATTGGTTGATGTTTATGGGGTTTGGCTTCTTAATTTGGTTAGTTATGCCATCATTAGTGGGATTCCTATTTTGATTTAGAATATTGGGACCTTATTTTTTTCATTATTTAGGATTGAATTTTGAAATTCCCCATTATTTTGGATTGGTGTGATAATTCACCCATTAGTCTCTTAAGTGTGCCAACCATTATTGATAGCCTCCTGGTCAATTCACAAGGTGCTCATAAGGGATTCATCATAGGATTGATATGGGAATTTTTCGATATCCTACCTTATCTCCTTATTGAGGTAATGGAGGAAGAGATTGTATAATTATTATTAATCCATGTTGGGTACAATGGTAGAGGAATATAAGACCTACCACCATCTCAATCATAAAATGAGTGGGAATATTTTTACAACAAACCCATCGCAAGGAAGGAGTTACCTAATGGCTATATCATAGGCTTTAACATGTGCATTGGGATCTCCTTCCCCTTTGAATTTGGGAAGATCTGACAAGGGACATGGGATAGGAAACCCTTGTATGTTAGCATTGAGAGGTTTATTGAGGTACCCAGCATAAGTAACCATGTTGTTAAATTCCATTTTTGATCTAGTAAGTCTAGAATAAAAGGTTAGGATCACATAGGGGTTGGCTTGGTAACCACTAGAAGAATGAAGGTGTTTTGGTA
>JARHVA010001325.1:5000-30000 GCA_037957365.1 Torreya grandis
AAGTATTGACACAACATTATCATTAGAAATGGAACATTGTACTTGAAAAAGTAAATGCAATTAATTTTGATCTCAAGTCTTCCTCACAAGTAACCATATCTTATGCTAGAAACCACAGTCATATATGGACACCAATTCTAATAATTAACTAGGCCTACTTGCACTAGGCAAGGGGGAATAGGCCCAAGGAATAAAAGTGGGGGTGAAGCTTCATACACAATAGATAATCATTCATTAAATATGTTTATGGTTTCATGGGCCTAATAAATTAGTAAGTATTAGAAACATGGATATATAGGGTAAAAATTATATAATAAACAAGTCATTTATCCCCATTTCATCATATGTTATTATTTATGGTTTGGGCACTGATGCTAACATAGGTACTAGAAGTAGCATTAGAATGAACACTCACTATAAATGAATGAAATTACAAAGACACGTACCTAAATTTATTATAAATATTTTTATATGTTATTAAATAAGAAATGTGAAAGTGAGTTTACATGTTGAGAACTGATTGGGTCTACACATGGAGGGTAAAAACCCAACTGAATCCCTCCAAAGTTAGTTTGTACAAGCTTTAAGCACTGCCTTTACTCCATCCTTGGCTAATGCTTGTACTATAGATTAATCATACTAATGGGATGTTTATATATTTATTAATATATCATTTATTTGTTTTTTATTTTTTTAATATATTAAACATTATTTAATGATGCATGTTTTAGTTAAGGCTTTATTCATGTGTGAAAATATTTGGAAATGTTTCAATGATCTTAGTAGAGCAGGGTTCTATAATGCTTCAAAAATTATCACATGTACAAAATATGCATTGATCCTCCCCCCCCTCTCTCTCTCTCCCTCTTGGTTGAAGGGATCAAGTATGAATCTAGTACATAATTCTTGTAGTGCTGCAACTATATTGAGCCTATTTATGACCAATAAATAGTATATAAGTGGAGAAGATAATGGATTTACAATCAATGTGGTACCATAAAATACTATGATTGGCATCTTGAGATAGATATTTCTCACTATTTATTAGATAGATAGATATATTAATTTAATACATTTGTACTAGTGGAAACTAGTTATATATCTACATTAATAACCTTTCCCAAATATTTTTCATCTTATCTTTTTCTTTATTTTTAAGGGTTTATTTAACTGATATTTTTATTTGTATTTAGGTTTTAGGATAATTTGGATCTAATTTTATTGCTCTTTTTATTTTATTTTTTATTTTTGTTTTATCAAATCTAATTTAGTGTTTTTTTTTTTTTTTAAAATTTTGTAAAAAAAAAACATGACTATTAAAATGGAAATATTTTTTATTCAATCTAAGTTTTCTCTTTTTTTTTGCAAGGTTGTTTGGATTTACACCAAAAAAATACTTTCAAAATTTCATGAAAACATAGATCATAGTCTAGGAGATATCAAAATAATGGTTGTTAAATTTTTTGTTTTATTTTTAAGCTTATATATATAACACATATATAGTTTGATTAATCTAAGATACCTGAACATCAAAAATTATCCAAAAACCCTAGGAATAGGCGAAAAAAAAAAACCCACAACATAATTCTCATGAAAAGCTTAATTTACTAATTATCTAAAAAGTACAAAGGATGTACATTATATAGTGAGAGATCAGGTAACCAAAAAGGTAATGACTCAACTCACTATTATAAAATAAATTAAGTGAAATATAACCAAATGACTTTAATGAATCTAATCAAGTTGACTAACAAACCTTTAGGTAAAAGTGCAAGAGGGAAGAAGGACATAATAACACCCCCCTGATGTGTAGCTTAGGTGGGTAGAAGAATTGGGTGTCGGCCTGATGAGGTACTCAAGCACAATGCAATTCCCATAAATTGGAAAAAAAGGACAAACCCATGGGAAAAAATTCTTCCCCAAAAACAGATCCAAGAAGATAAGAGGGATAAAAGGTCCCACTAAAGTCTAGTACTGCCTATGGCAATCCTGTATCCTGCAACAAACTTCTCGAGAATGACTATGGATCATAAATAGATGAAATAAAGAATGGATCACCATATAATAGTGATTATGTCTATCAAGTTCCTAATGGATATCTACATAAGGTGTGGTTCCTATAAAAGGAAATATGTTACTCATGCATATTATATGGGGAAACTAATTCATGCAATGATCATGCATCAGAAATAGATGTAAAAAATAATGTGGATTGACCTATAATTTTTTAGTAGATTACCCAATATATGATGAGTCTTTTATCGATTAAATTTTACCCTATAATGTTTAATGTCAACCAAAGTTAGGTACATCAATAATAAACTCCTTAATATATGGAAAGTGACAAGGAGATGGTGGATGTGTGTCCCCATCACTAATAAAGTCATGTTTACCAGAAGAAGAGTCATTAATCTTAGATATTTTCTTAGGCTCAAAAGTGTCATAAAGTATAGGTGATTTTGATGAAGAAGAATGGCATGGAAAATTCACTAAAGTAATGTCCATGTGAAGTGGATATAACAAATCAACAACCCTCAAATCAAAATAAAATAATGCAAATGAAGAACATGGATCCCTAAAATGAATTTCAAAGGCAGAGAAGAGTTTTTAATTATCTCAGAAGGTGTGGTCTCACTATAAATAATAGATTCCTTAGAAGTGTTGATCTATGGTGGATATGGAAGATAAACACTCTGCACAGGAATGAAAGTAGAATCTATAATAGGATAGCTAACGTCTATAATCTTATCATATAGTGGTGGCTCAATAGAAGGAAGAACATTATTTACCTGGAATGTGTCATCACAAGAAATAGAAGTAGGAGGGGAGAGTATAATAGTCTCCAAAGATAAAATAGGAAGAAGAAGAGTGATGAAAATCTCATCAATATCTCTAAAAAAAGATTATGGGATGCTCCAAATAGTGCCAGGACATGTATGTTTCATATATAAATGAAGATGAAATTAAACATGTAACAATAAGGTATAAAAAACCTTATCATAATAATTAGCCCATTTATTGTACCAACCAAGATAAGTGGGATTAGTAATATATCCATATAAGAATGAAATATTATTCTTGCTTATGAGCAAGTGTTCCATGTAATCACCTAAGAAGTATAGTAGGTATTTCGAATAAGAACCTATAATGCAGGATTAGATTTCATACATAGATGCCTCTCAAGTGAAGTAGACATGACTGAGAGAAGACACAAAACAAGTGCACAACTTTATAGTATAAACTGCAATGACCCTTAGTTAAAATAAGAATGTAAATTCATGAAAAGGATGTTAGTCTCAGTTAAGAATGAATCAAAATGAGAAGAAAGTGAAGGAATCAACATGATGAATAAAATTATAGAGTATAAGAACAATAAAAACATAAAACCACATAGTACCCCATCAAAACTATCAGATTGACCCCACTTAATGTTATAAATACAAGCACACTCATATAGAATTTGATCACAATTGAGAATGAATCTTGAGAAATTAGTGCATAAGTAAAGGGAATTGGAGGGATGATAGCCTCCATTGATACTGCATCCATGAGATTAAAATAGTTTGTTTGAATGGAGCTATAGTGGGTCTAACATGACCACCAGTGTATAAATCTCAAAAAATAAGCAATTTTGAAGAAGATGACACTCAAATCCGAACTACAAGTCAAAATATATGCATGTTTGAAAAATCTTGCTCACATTGAAAAATTAGTTAGAAATTAGGAGTTACTAATGCAGGTGGTATATTATCCCTACATTTCATGTAGATATGATAGATTATGAGCATTTATAGAACAATGGTGTGACCTGAGGGTGCATAGAGTTAGATTAGGTTCAAATATTTCTTGTAGTTGTGGTGGGATATGAGTGAGTCCATAACACATTGTAGGTATCCAAATCCCACTTGAAAAATTGTGGGTTATGATGACCCTCCATGCAAAGACTCAATATTATATGTTTCTAGATATTTATGATGAATGATGTCTACCAATCAAGTATAATACAGAGCATGTTCAAGAGTAGGCCAGAGTCTAAGGGGATAATAAACACACCACCAAATGTCTGAAAGCCTTAATTTAATGATGGTAAAAGTTTTTGGTTATGGGGTATATATCTTTAGTGTGAGTGAACACACATAAATCTTTAAAGCTCATAGAAGCTACTAAATATTATGTGATGATGTAAAATTTAAATTAAGACACCTTAATCTGTAGAAAATCATACAACTAAAAAAATATATAAAATACCCATTTGAGAACTTGAAAACCCATGAAAAACAAAAATTATTTCCTAATTTGATAAATTGATAAATGTATATGTGAAAAGGCCATGAAAATTACTTATAACACTCTAAAAATGACTTAAAATGGCCATCACAAATATAGGTCATGGTTATAGCTAGTTTTAGGGTTTTAATGCTTTCTAAATGTGATGGTGCTATTTTTTTTATGATTGGATACTTCAAATTTATAGTTTGCATATAATTTCATGATATCTCATTAAATCTTTGAAAAAATCAAAAATAAAAAAAGATGGAAAGAATGTATGCAAAACATTTTCTAACAATTTTTTTAAAAAATGGTAAAAAGACTATCAAATTCACTATAATACCATGTTGGATTTCATTAAAGATCTATGAAAATCCAAAATTACAATAAAACACTATAATTAGGTGATAAAAATTACCATAACACAAGTTGCATCAAAAACATCATAATATTTATTCTTTGATTGGATAAAAAGTACAATGGAGGTTATATATATATATATATAAGGATTAGGTCACCAAAAATGTAATGAATCAACTCACTATTAGACAATAAATTAAGTATATTTTTTCCTAATGACCTTGAAAACCATAATGAAGCTAAGTAACAACCTTTCAGGTAAAAATGTAAGTAGGAAAATACCTACACTAAAAAACACACACACAGACACACATTAGCTAAATTTTGTAGGTTCCTTTGATCCTTTAGCCATAGAAGGATTTTAAGTAGTTTTTTTGTAGGATGTTAGTCCAAGATAAACTAGATAAAGTTTTCCAAATCAAATTTTATTGTGTTTTTATGTTTTCTTTCTTCATATTATGTTTTTTGGCTAACCATTTTCCTTCTATTTCAAGCTCTCTAACATTTTCCATTTTAACATTTCTAGTTTTAGTAGTAAATTAGATCACTTTTTACTTTTTGGAGTTAATTAATCTTTTAATTTCAAATCACTTATTTGTCTGGCACTTATTGTGTATGCTCTTTCCCATGGCATTATATTTTTAAGGCTACTTTAAAAATAAAAAATAAAACATTTAAAAAAACTTTATTAACCGCCCATTTGCATATATTCTCTTATCTTGACATCACATTACTGATGATACATGAGAATAAAAGGCATATGTAAGTCTTATTTTATTTATTTTATTATGGGCTCTATTGACTATGTATTTCACCACCACATAGTAGGCTCACCCTATGTGCCAGGGGGTATAGAAATTGAGTTAGAGATATCATTATTAGCTAAACAATGTTGTGTTTTTAGCACAATGTGAAGTGGTTTGGATTCATATTCCAATACTCAAACCTTATACATCATGACTTCAATTTAAATTTATCTAACATCAACACACTAAAATCTAATAACAATGTTTGGAATATTAGTACTAGACCCATTTGTGTTTGTCTATTTTATTGGCTTATTCTAAACTTTTAGACCTCAAATTACTAAAGCGTATATATAGGAATCCCCTAGATAATATTATTCAAACATTAAGTCTAATAAATCCTTTTCTACCATATAACTTGTAGACCATTGGTTAACATTTAGCATTGAGAATCTACTTTTCACACACCCTTTAAACTAACGATAGTTGACCATGGGAATGGTAAGATCCTTAATATTTAATACCTTTAAATATTATGACACAAATAATTCAATGGATAATAAAGTGACATGGAAAGACTATGTATTATTCAAGTCTCTTTGCCTAGTTTTTATCTATTTTTGTGTAATGTATGTTTGTTTAGAGTAGGACTTGTTTATTTAATTTCTTGTGAAAGACCACATGTTGAAATACTTTGATTGAAACAAAATTTATTTTGAACTTAATAAATCAATTTATAATCCAAAGGATTCAAAAATCACAAATCTTAGTCCTAAGCTCAAAACTCAAAGTACTTTTTTATCAATTGGTTTGCTTTTGGCCATTTTACTCACACACACACACACACACACACACACACACACACACACACACACACGCACACACACACACACACACACACACACACACACATATATATATATATATATATATCTGTGTGTGTGTGTGTATAATTTTCTTGAGTTAAATATTTTCTCTTAGCAATTTCACATATCATAAGACACATGGGTATGTTGAAAAATCCTAGGTTGATGGAAGATCCTTTTGAAAATTAGCCCTTTCAATTTGGTAGTAAAAAACATCTATAACATCAAGTTGAAATCCATGAAATAAAGGACAATGTTACATATGAGTAACATATCCTAGACCCATATTAACCACTTAAAGTATAGAGTATATTATATCTAAAATAATGAGTTCTTTCTACAAGACTTAAGTCTAGGGTCTAACAATCCTCCTTATTTTCAAACCCAAACCATTCCATATCATCCTACCAATGGTAACATTATTATCTAAACTCCACCAAGTCTCCCATCTACTAGTCATAGCCTTTATCTAAACATCACTCATTACACTAGTAAAGGGAGTCAAATAATATCACCCCTACCATATAACATCATTAAATCTAAAAATACACAACTAATAAAAATAACCCAACCTACCAATAACACCACCATGACTATTGGTCAGCCTAGTCAATAAAATTCATTCCCTTAGCAGAACCATATGACGTTATATTTCAAAAATTGGTCACTACAAACATGCTCATGTACCCTAACACTAAATTCTTTGATGAAAAAGTTCCAAAACCATAGTGAGATGGAGATAATAAATATTATGACTATCACAAAATTTAAGGTCATTTCACACACAAGTGTGTGATACTAAAGTATTATATCTAATATTTGATTGATACAGGACACATTGCAATAGAGGCATGTATATCCACATCTAACTATCAAAGCTTGGGGCTATTCAAGCATGTATTTTAGAGTATAATCAATCTAATACACTTATGAGTGAAGCTCATATCCTTCCACTAGTCTTCAACTAACCCATTTTCAACTAATCCATAGTTGATCTACCCACCTTTCATCACCATAGCCTCCCTTTCATTTTTTATGATCCTATCTTTGACCATTTAGCCATATTTCATAAGCCCCTTGATGAAAAATGCCATGTTACAAATATTAACTTTATACAAGATCATATGTTTGATAAAACACCTATCTTTAACCAATATTCCATTTATTACAAAGATTCAATTTTATCGAAGAATTCATTCTTTACCTAGATCCCATTTTTGACAAAAATCTCATCGTAGACTAATCCTCCTCCAACTAACATAATCTATCACCTATTGGCAAATATCCAAACCTCTTATCACATGTAAAAAACCCATCAATACATAATATACACCCTAAATAACAAATGTACTTGTATAAAATGAAATCCATGAGCAAGTAATTCTAGAATCCATCAATTTTGAAGTAAACAATAGACCTCACAACATCGATTACAAACTAATTTTAAATTAGTATACAAATATTAATGACATTTTTGTAGTTTCTAAATAAAATTCATCCATAATGGAAAATGTATCCATTCATTGTCGCTAGAGGATCATGTTACCACCACTCTATTCATAAAAATTGTCAATCCTTCCTCCTATATTACAAGTCCATCTCACACACCCATTGATTGGGACCAATATTTTTACCTACCATCGATTTCCTTCCATGATAATCAAATAATCATACAATTATTAGCTTGTCGCCAGTTACAAGAGCATCATGAAACATGTACATATTTTAAAGAACTAGTGTTCCTCAATCAAGATGAACCCTACAATCTAAATATGAAACCATTGTCCCATAGTGAAAACCTATTAGAGGCACTATTAGATGATAAAAATTCAAATTATAATTAAAATACAAAAAAAAACAAAAATACAAGTCCCTTATTGGACAATCCAAATCAAAATAATCAATAAGAATCCCTTTATGAAAACCTTTGTAAGACACCAATGGATGATTAAATTAATATACCCATACATTAGTATAGTTTCATGGTGGATCCCCATTATATATTGAAAACACCATTGAAGCAACATTGAATTCCCAAATCATCCCATATGTAGATACTCCAAATCTTATTGAATGTAATATTGTTGGTCTCAGTCACCCTTCACATCATGAAACCTATACTCATCCCAACTATCACTACATCCCTGAAAATCCTTAATGCATTCAACATAAATCTTTGATCCTACATACTTTATACTTTACCCTTTTTGGAAAAACCTTCTATTTTATGGGATACAATGATATCATGGTAAATTTGGAAGAAGCCAACCTAGGAATCTATAAAGTTAATGAAGACATATCTAGGTGCATACTTAAAATATTAATAGGTTTCAACACCATGTTTTTGAAATGCTTCCATAATTGAGATTCTGAATATAAAACAAATTTAAAAAATATAAAAAATATAAAAAAATAAATGAAAAAACAAAAATGAAAAATTATGAGTCCAAAAGTGAAAACCATTCTTATGGAACTTTGTGCAAGTACAATGATTCAAATAAATATATGAAATCATTCATAAGACAATTAGCAATCTACATGTACATTATACTTGGTGGAAAACACATTCCATTTCAATCCAATGTATTCTAAATCATCCCCACATCCTTATTCATCCTACACGTATCCTAAACCATCCGTACCCATCATACACCTATCAAACCCCATCTTTATCCATTTAATCCCAAAATTTTTCAAACCCATCCTTACCTATTTAACAACAAACCCATACAAACCCATCCTTATTAATCCAATCTTTCTCATCATAGAACCATCATTCTTCTTAATTTTGACCTTGATAAGAAAGTGGAAACATCTTGAGACATAATATTAGAAACATCTTGGTGTATATTTACAATGTTACTTCTTTCTTAAGTCACGTGTTCCTTCGAGTTGTCATCTTAATTCCCATCTATTATTATTCATCCATAATCCATCCATAATGTATCCATTCCATTCACTATTGTTCCATACCTCAGTGTTAGAATACATTTTCTCTTTTCTATTATGCCTTGAATATACATCTTTCAATCCAACAAAATCTAACACATTACAAAATATCTACAAATACAAAAATATAAAAAAATGAAAAATAAAACAAAAAGTCCCTTGTCCCTAAGTAAATACCTTGGTCATACCTAGTGAAAATTACTCATCAGATGGTTCAACATTATCATACATCTCAAATGCCAAAGGGTACTACTCTAGATAAGGACATCCAAAAATTCATTTGCTTACTTGTTTATAAATCCATTTAATCATTTGTTTGTATAGACATTTGCTTACTTGTTTGTTATCCACTTTCTTGTTTTTACATCTTAGGTGGCTACCTACTTTTGTAGTGTCTATTTAATTCCTTGTTTGTTTTAATTACATGGTTTTCATTGTTGAAAACATTTATTTGTATCTTGTTTTCATTTTTGTTTGTGTCTAGATCACTATGCACATTAGAAATGGTGTTATTATGCTCTTTCATGCCATGATGCACTAAGTATCACACTTTTAATTATATGATTCCTTAGGTAGATAAGATAATAGTCATCATGGTTTTTCCATACCATTGGTGCATATTGTCATGCATAATACAAAAAATTAGGTTACTCAAATCTTATCATTTATTAATGATAGAATTATTATTGGAACTCTAAGCTAAGAAAATATACAAAATCAATTATCAAACCATCTCACATTCTCAGATGAACCATATTTATCTCATCTTATACAAAGTAGTTATTATTTACTCCTTTAAGAACCCATGGCATACTGAGAAGACTCACCCATAGAGTGATCAAAGACTGTATTCTACGTCATCTCTCCTACACATTTGTAACGAACCCCATGTTAATATTAAATGGCTACATATACATCTCAAAGACACTAACTAAAATTCACAATTCCATAAAAAAAATAACATTAATTTATTAAACCTCATCATTTTTATATAGCTAATATTTTTAACATAGATGCATTATTCTTTCTGATACCTTTGTTTTGGCATAAATGAGATCTCAAATGGAGTCTTGAGTCAAAATTTGTTCCATCTAGAAGATGGATAGTACAAGTGTTGAATGAATTCACCACTACATTAAACAAATTCACAGATATGTTTAATGAATTCACCATTTCCTGAAAATTCATAATTTGCTAAAAAAAATCCAGTCTTAAAAAAATTCACCACAATCAATGCCAAATTTTCCATTCTAGAAATGGTGAGTTCATTTTATCTCATTGTCTAATCATTTTATTGCACAAAACTAAATTTGTTCCAGCATACATCACATAATCACCTCTTTATTCCATCCATTCATATCCAATACATGTTTTACAATCATATTATCATCATTAATCCATGTAGTCAACTATTATTTTTATTTATATTAGAACATAAATAATACCCAATCATTTCTTAGCCTTTCTATTCAATATCCCACACATGTTGATTGGGATCAAAAAAATAAAACATCCATAACTTATCCATCAATGTATCACTCACTCACTCAGTCTATCAATCAATAAATAAATCATTTAATCCAATCCAATATCGTAACTTTCTCAATGGGATATACCATTCCCACATGTGTTCCTATGTACCTTCATTCAAGGGGAAACACAAATCTTGTAGCTTATCTCAGGATATTTCATTCCCAATCCACTCCTTTCATATATATATTTGTTTGGAAGAAAATCAATCCATCATCTAATCCAATCAAAATGTCCAATCATTAACTTAAGGGGGTTGATAACATCCATGGGTCAATATTATATTCCATCATTACATTAAATCTCTTCACACATTGGGAGAACTACATCAGCATAAAGTATATTCACACAATGGGGGTGGTTCTCAGTTACATAGGGTATCTGAGGTGAATTCAACCACCCTCATCCATTTGAGTTATTTCATCCACATTTTTTACTGTCATCTAATTGATTTTCTATACATCTCTATCATTACTTGTAAATATTAATCTTGTAGATTTTTTTACACATAAAAAAGTCTATATTTTAATGTTCTATGACCTATATCTTATCTTGAGTGACCCCTGAGTCATGAGCACCATCCAAACGTGCAATCTATGAATAAGAAATATTATTTTTCTTATCTATCCTTTAATTTTTATCCACTAGGGGAAAATCATTTTACACTTTTTTTAAATCTTACAATTTTTTAATTAGTTCTAGTACTTCAATTTATTGATGATAATTATGCACTCCATCCATTTCTCTTCTCTTACATCCTTTCGACCGTTCATCTATTTTTTCTCGCATGAACACTCGAGGGGGAATCATCATGTGTATTTTATAGTTACCTAGGGAAAACATTTTCTCCATAATCATCAATGCTATACTTTTAATTTATATTATTTAAAATGGTATTTATTCATATCACCATTTCAAATGAGGATAAATTTAGAGACTTAAATTTCACAATTTAGTATTCAAATTCACTTCGATACACTAACCTATCCCCACCGTAATTTAAATTTAGATTAATATTGCATCCCTCTAAAATTCAAAGAATTGATTAATTTTTAACTAATTAATTATAATCATGTGTATCATTTTCCACAAAATACTAATTAAAAATATAGATTCTACAACTCATCCAAACATATTCCACATTTGTCTCAACCATGTGTTGACTCATCCAACTAATTTCTCAACTTCCTTAACTACCTTATGAGTCATCTTAGAATATTTCAACCTCTAATATGACTCAACCAACAAACATGAGCTATTCTTCTTGATTCACTCAACCAACTACTCATTACTCTTAACCCATAAAACTAGTCATCATCCTCATGGATGAGAACTAATTCCTCAGTGTTGATTATTTTAATAATTTGACAAATTCAAATAATCTTCAACTACATGATTAGTCTCCTATAAGCCAATAAATTAATGTGCAATCCATAAATTTCAACTATCTAACATCAAGATAATGAACTGATATCAAATTTATATTGTGAATCAAAGTGACTTAATGTAAATAAAATCCATACAAATAATTTGCACCCAAAAACACTACCCATTTCTCTTCGTCTTGTAAAAGAGTTGAGCACTTAATAATAAATCCCAATTTGATCATGATGGATATGGTGATAAATGCTTCATGGTTGTAAGTATTTATTATTTATCTATTTTCCTTCATTTAATAATCTATATTTGAATTTAATTTTAGTTTAGATTAGATTTCATTATTATATTTCTTAGCTAGCTTACATGCTACACTTTTCACTTATACATTCTAGCACGTTCGATGGAACCTAGGTTAACATGTAATTTAACATCATACATCGGCTTTCAACATTCATAATATTATAACAAATGATACCAAATTATTAAACTACATCATTTATATCTATCTAAGCATTTTAACATGGTTTCATTCTTCTTTATGATACCTTCATTTTGGCATAAACAAGATCTCAAATGAAGTTTTGAGTCAAAAGTTATGCATTTTAGAAGATGACACTACAAGTGTTAAATGAATCCACCATTTTTTTGAATGAATTCACCACTATGTTGAGGGAATTATCCATTTTCTAATGAATTATCCATTTGATAACAAATTTATCATTCTATTAAACAAATTCACCACAATCAATGGCAAATTCACCATTCTAGAAATGATGAATTCCTTTTCCTTTCCTTTTCTACAAATTTAATTGTACAAAACTAAATTTTTTACTCCATAAATTCCATAATCACCTCTCTCTTCCATCTATCCATATTTAATCCATGATATTTAATCATGTGAGCCATCATAATTAATTCATTCAGTCAATTAACTTCTTTGTTTATGTTTTCACATCAATAATCCCCAATCATTTCCTATTTTTTTCATTAAATCTCCTACACCTATCAGTTGTGACTGAAAAAATCAAAACATCCATAATTTCTCCATAAATCCATCACTTAATCATTAAATAATATATCAATCAATAATTTAGTCAATCCAATCCAAGATATTAACTTTACCAATGAGATATATCGTTCACAAATCCACTCCAATGAACCTTGATTCACAAAGCACCTCAAAACATGTAGATTATCTCAATGTATTTCATACCTAATTGAATCCTTTAATATATAATCATTTGGAGGCAAATCAATCCATCATCTTATCTAATCATAATGTTCAATCATTAACTTAAGTGGGTTAATAACATCTAATGGTCAAACTTATATTACATCATTACTTTACATATTTTCTCATGTTGGGAGAACCACATCAGCCTAAGGTCTATTCATACAATGTAAGAAACACCCAGTTACATAAGGTATTTGAGGTCAATTAGGCCACCATCATCAATCTTAAACATTTCATTCACATTTTCTACCATCATTTAGTCAAATTGCTATACATCTCTATCATTGCTTAGAATTATAAATCTTGTAAACTTTTATACACATCAAAAAATCAATATTTTTTGTTCTATGACTCACATATTACCATATTTTGGATACATAATTCTCACATCTACTCATGTGACCCCTGAGTTTTGAGCATCATCCAAGTGTGTAGTCTACGAATGGGGAATATTATGTTTCAAATCTATTCTCTAGTTTGTATCTTCTAGTGGCACAACATCTTACACATGTTTTAAATATTGTAAGTGTTTTATCAATTCCAGTACTTGAATTTATTGACAATACTTTTTCAATCCATCCATTTTAACTTCATCATTTTAAACGTTCATCCATTTTTACCACATGAACACTCGAGGGGGAATCATTACATTAATTTTCATTTACATTGAGTAATTTTATTATCTACAATCATCTACGATCTACTTGATCTACTATTCTTCAAAAAGGTAGAATTAGTATATTTAAGCCACTCATGTAGGAATTTTAATTTTTAGTGAGCTTATTTACCATCTTTATCATGACTTACTTAGTTTCATGTATGACTTATACTTATGCCACTATTTTTGAGACATATAAAGCCCTTTGTATGCACCTTATTTTATTTAATGGATGAAATTAATTTTCTCAAATGTAGTTATGAAAACTTGATAATATTCCCAACTCCTTGTGGTGAGCGACCTATGGTAGCCCTAACATATGTCCAATGTTTGAGTGGTGGATTTGTACCATTCATACAAATTTATCGATTCACTTCCCCCATTCAACACTATAGGTGGTTATGATTATACTTCATTCTTGGGTGTTTTATTTATCTCACTTGATTATCTTTATGGCACATATTGGCATTTACATCTATAAATACTATAGTGGTGGATTCAACCCATTCAAGGAAATTCTATTTTATCACATTATACTATTTATTGTGTGTTGTACTAAATGATTGGTTATCCTTACTACATATTTTAACACCTTTTTAGGCTTATTTTTATTAAATTTATATTCATTATACATGGGTACCTCATTAGGCCTAGTGCCGACACCCATTTCAGAGGTTTAGCCTCTTTTTATACATATTTCCTATGTTTCAATTAATGATGGTTTTTGGTGTACAATTATAATTACACTTTAGTTCTCAAGTTTTAACTAGCCAAATTCCATAGTTTTTGTAATTATCCTATTTTTACATGGAAACCCTCACTAAAGTCTAATATGCACACCCACATGAAAACTTACACTAAATTCCAAGTTGGATATCATTATGGACTTTACGAAACCACTAGAATTTATGATGACATTAAATATCTATAGAATCAAGGCTCTTCCTTGCTTTCAAAAATGGAATCGAGAATAAAAAGTGAGAGGTTCATTGTATTATTATGTTCCTACCTTAGTGCAGGTTTTGAAATAAGAGTGCCATATTATTTTACTTAAATCTCTATATTTATGTTTTATGAGTGACATGATCTATGTATAGGACATATGTGTTTCATATTGGATAGTAAAAAAATATAATATAAATAGTTTGTACCAGAATAGCGAGGCATTATTCAAAAGGATAAATCCTAAAAACATGAAACACCTAAAACTAATGCATGTATCTAGGTATTAAATTAGTCTACTAGATAAAAACACATAGAATACTGATATATGTTATTCCTTAACCATTTAAATCCATTTATAATACTTACATATAGTTTTAGACCTTTACAAACCCCCAAAAAGCTAAGTATTTTAATCTGTTATGTATTTTATAAATTATAGATCATAATCATTCAATCATACTTGTTATAACATTCCTAGTTGTGTGTTATTATTGAATATTATTTAATACAAATTATCATAAGTTTTTTCTTGTTAGACAACATTAATTAAAAAATAAGGTAAAAAATCTTAGTGAACATCATCCTTTTACTGATCATGTCGAACCATAGGTTTCCACTTAGGGTTTCTTCCTTTCTCCCAGGGTTTCAAATTATTATTTTCTAGATAGTTTTTAGACCCAATTTCTTATTTTCCCTCATTCAATCATTCATAGCTATAATGGATATATAGTTTCTATTTTATATCTCAAGCCATGATTATAATTATTAAATGTTGTTATAATTTAATCAACAATATATTTAACAACCACATAATTAAGAGAATTAAATCATTGTACACTAATGTTAATGATGTAATTAATCACAAAAATCTTTAGCTTTCTTTCATATTTCATAGTATTTGAATATTCAATCAGAATTTCTTATAGGTTTTACTAGATGCTAAAGAGCATGTATGAATTATTGTATCCATCCCACCACACCTCAAAAAAATAATAGTTACCATCTTACTCCCATTATTCCCCATAGAATTATATTGGATTTTTCAATCCATTTTTGCTATAATGAGACAAGGTAGGGTAACCCATACTTTAACTCCAAAAGAAGCTAATCTAAGTATTCCTCATCACTCCTTATACCTCTCATGAACTAGTAAATCAAGATAAAGAATACGATATCCTTGAGTAACATAATAATATTAAAGACAAATATTATCTATTATAATTTATCCATAAGTCACCTATGTATAAGGATATCATATATGTGGCATTATGTTACATAACTTTACCAACTAATGTAGGGCCACCCTATGTAACTTTTATCATTAATATCCAATGAGAGAAAAATGAAAAAAATTATTTTGAGGAATAAGATCTACCTCCAAAACATATCATTGAACATAGTCTGCCATTATAAATTCAAGTGTGTGTATTAAATAAGGTAGGCAAATGGGTCTTGGTGAATAATGGGTAAGGAATTAACTATTAACAATATGAATTTTATAAATCTACATGGTATATATTTAAAAAAAATCAATTACCTAGATATGAATAGTCATGGATTTGACAACACATTATTTAAAACATTAGGATAAGTCAATTACGATATCATTCTAGTCCTAAAACAATACCTATAGTATGCTAGTTTGTGCATAATGATTTTAAATTTAATATCTATTAGGAATATCATGAATTCATGACATCAACACAATTAATTATAATTTACATGGAAATCTATAATTTAGGTATCAAGGATATATTTACTTTTCTGATGGACCAGGAGCATTTCAAAAATGATCCAATGTCACAACCTCTGTAAAACTATATACCTCATATACAATGTTCTCCTTAGGAATGCGGACATACTATTTAAAATAAATATATATCACTACTATAATCAACTATAGTTAATTTAATATGGGAGATAGAGGTAGCTTGACCAGTTCCTGATTCAATCTTTTTCATATCAACCGATCTGAAATATTGGAAATACTTGCAAAGGTGCACTGTCCTTTTTGCTAACTCATGACACATGGAATCTAAATTTTTCTTATGAACCCCTTGTAAATTTTATTTCTCTTCATATTTAGAAATCTCTCTTTGAACAATGTGAACTTTTTATTTCTGTAGGATATAGCTAAGTAAATCTATAGGATATTCCTCCAATTGTTATAGTTGAGCTAAGGGGGGACATGGTGGTGGAATCAAACATGTCAAATTATGTCTAAGGGAATAATTTTTAGGACCCCCCAATAACCCTTGGGCTTGGTCTAGCCATTTGGTTAGGCCATTCAATAGATCCATTTAGTCTAGTCATTCAGTTTGGCAATTCAATGGAGTCATTTAGTAGAGCCATTCAGTCTAGACGAAAGGGTTTTAGTGGATGGAATAGAAAAATGTGTTGCCCAAATTAAAGGGTTTTCATGGATGACACAGATAATGGTGATACCTAGTTGGGAGGGATCCACTATATTATCTATCCATGGCATAACCCTTTGATAGAGTTGTTTGATAGAATCGAATGATTACACCATCAACACAGTCAAATGGCTCTACCATGGGTAGATCCTTTTAAATATACCATGGACAGAGCTAAATATCTCTCCCATCAATTGAGCTAGATGGTACTACCATGGATAGATTAGGATGGATCTATCATCAATCAAGTTGAATGGTTGTGTCATTAGTAGATCCAAATGGCTATGCTATTGGTAGAGCTAACCCTTACTATTGTGGAAATAGGTGAATAACATGGACGATGAAGGAATGACTGTGCATTACATAATAATTCATGGGATATTTATTAAACTTCAAGTTGAGAAAAAACATTAGAAAGGATTGTGCATTAGATAAAAATATGGTTGGGTGAATGGGCAAATATTTTGGGTCTATCGATTCACCAAGGCTGCAAATTAGATTTACCTAAATGAATCTAAGTGGGTTAAGATATGGGATCTTAAGATTTACCCTAGTTTATTCTGAACAGGAGACATCATGGACATAAACTGAGATGGGACAATTCCATAATGTTTTAAAATAGTTAAGGTCATACGCTTCATTAACAAATTAAAAAAGTATGTCAAAAAGAGGTGAATTGCCTAGATGAATGCCATCATTAACCACTCTAATGTTAGATAATGACCACACTGAAGGAAGGTAAGAGAACCTAAAAAGTACAAACTATACCCATGAAAATAGTCATAAAAGAGCCTTAAATAAAGCTTTCACGTAGGTGGAAATTAAAAGCAATGTGTGTGATAGAGGCATGGGAGGGGAATGTAGTCAGATAGACTATTTTTTCTATAATGTAAGTAATATTTCTAGTGGCATCAAAAAATAAGGTGGGTAGCTTATAAGATGCTCATTGTAACTTTTCAAAAAAATAAAAGTTTCCTTCCTTTTTTGGAAAGTAATTTATCAATGATTCTAGTAATTACCATCCACTTAATAAATCTAGATTAGGCAATAAATGGAAAAGGAAGGTTTTCAAGTTTCTTTTTATACTTTCATCTCTATACTTTTTAGGCATGAAACCCAATAATTTACTTAGTAATCCCCCATTATATTTTACTAATTAATTATAATTACTTAATTTCCTTATCCTTGGAGATGCTCTCCATGTTTAATTTCTTTTATTTTATGTAAGATCTAAGACCATACTTTATGGACTAGTCTACCACTTAGTTTCCTTCTCTCAGGGTGTGGTCCTAATTTACTCCTTCAAAATAACCTGAAATATGTTTTGCTTCTTGAATTATTGATTTAATTATATAATTTATATTTTCACTTCTCTTCATTTCTCTAATTTTCACGAGAAATTCCCCTTGTACCATGATATTCTTGATATTTTCCTCCATAGTCAACTTCATTCTAAGGACAAGGCCTTCAACTTCCAATAATTTATTTGTATTAAATATGGTATAGATGGATTTATACACCAGAACCTATCCCTTATTATTTATTATAATTTCATTTCTATTCAAATCCCCTAAACTATGCTTTTAATCCCCATCGAATTTTACTTTATACCTTCCTTTTTCTTGTGAAACCCATTTGACATTTTTACTAGTTGTATCCCTTACCTTCTTGTTACTTGGTTTCATGGTATCCTAGTTTTTATTGACCCTCACCCCAATTTTGAAGGATATTAACCTCCTATATCCTTTTTATTTTTCAATTTCTTAGAGGTAGATGAAATATAACTAATGTTATCCTCTAGCTTCACCTAGACTTCCTCTGCAGTCTTATATATGTTGTTATGTTTGAAGAGTCTAGTATTCCATTCAATCCAAACTATCAAGGTTAGGAGACTTGGTACCATATCATTTATTTATTTAAATTTTTTAGTTTATTGTTAACCCACCATACCTTTAGCTGATATGGAAGGTTATTTTTCAAATCCCGCCTCAGGTTATACTGGTTTAGAAACTTATTCCATATCTCTGTGGTGTAACTGTAGTGAAGAAGAAGGTGATCCACATTTTATTCATTTTTATAATATATCACGTATCTCAATGGCCCTTGGAAGCCTTTATTTTTTATTTTTTATATTGTTAGGATATTTATATGTGTGTCTAACCAAAGGAAAACTTTTTATTTTAGCCAAACTTTAGAGCTCCATATTCTAGTCCATACAGATTTTTCCAAGGTTCTAGAATGGCTTACTATCTATGTTTTATTTCCTTATTTAATTGATTAATCCCATATGAAATTTTGATTCCAATTAAATGAGTCATTTTTTGATCTCAAAGGAACCCATAATATTTTTAGGATGTCATTCATCATCTTTTGAGGTTCATTTTGAGTACCATTAGTATTTTTGGAATTTTTCTAGGTTAAAGTTTTGTGCCCTTACTCTATGTTTTCTATATAATAGTCCATCTTGTTTCCCCATTGGTGAGTAATTTATTCCCTTATTTTATCTATTGAGGTACATTATTATAGGTTTTTGAGTGATCCATTTATCATCCCAAAATTTTATATCGTCTCTATTTTCACAGTATGAAATAATCTTGTCATAATAATCCATATTACTTCGCTTATGCGATTATAAATAGTAGATCCAAAG
The DNA here is from genome assembly GCA_037957365.1 of Torreya grandis. Taxonomy (NCBI): domain Eukaryota; kingdom Viridiplantae; phylum Streptophyta; class Pinopsida; order Cupressales; family Taxaceae; genus Torreya; species Torreya grandis. The sequence continues at coordinate 25,002 of JARHVA010001325.1, forward strand.
GGGAGATTCATTGTATTAAATAATATTTATGGATTCATATCATTAATATATTTATCTCTTAGCAATATTTTCCATCTTGCACATGGATCGGTTACCATTCTCCAAACTAGTTTGGATATGAGGGCCATGTTAACTTTGTCAATGTTCCTTATTCCTAACACCCAACCCCCCCTCCCCCACTACATAGTAGGGTTTAAAATTTTATCCTAGGCTAGTGGAGGATTTTTAAACTTGTCCCATGTTCCTTGATGGAGGAAGTTTCTATGAATTCTATTCATCTCACTCAATATTGTTGCTAAGGCCATCAAGTGCAAGAACCAATATATGGTTGTAGATTTAAAGACTCTCTTTATGAAGCTAATGGGTCCTACATAAGTTAAATATTTACCTTTATAGATAATCATCTTTCTCCACATAGTTTTTTTTACTTATATCCCAAATATTCTTATTTTTTTTACCTTTAAAAATGGGAAACCTAGGCAGTTACCTAGGAGAGTAACTATTTCAAAATCTATGAACCTATTGAGGAAAGATTGGAGATTAAGGGACATATTTATACAAAAGATCTTAGATTTGATTTTGTAAATTTATTGACATAATTAATAATTATATCTACATAATAAATCCCTTCTCTCACCTCTAATTCCTTGGGGTTATTAAGAAACAGTATCATCCATAAATTGGAGATGATAGTGAGCATATTCATTAACAATCACTTTAATCCAATTAATAGTATAATCATCTGTTCAATATTTTATGCATCTTCCCAAAGCCTCCACCATGAGGATGAAGAGATATAAGGAGATAGGGTTTCCTTTTTTGAGTCCCCTAGAGGAGGAAAAATATCCTTTTAGGGATTTGTTAATCATCACTAAGAAACTTGATGAGGAATAACAAATTTTAATCCATTTTCTCCATTCCAAGATAAAATTAGAACTATAAATCACTCCATCTATAAAGTAATAATTTAATTTATCATAGGCCTTTGAAATGTACAATTTAATTAGCATGCCTTGTCTCTTACTACCATGTAAATAGTGTATGATTTTATGGGAAACGATAATTCCATACATGATTTGTCTTCCCTTAGCGAAACCTCTTTGTTCCTCTAAGATAAGCATTGCGAGAATTTTCTAGAGATGACTAAAAATGATTTTTTATATGATCTTATCGATAGTGTTGCACAAAGGTATTGGAACAAAGTCTTTTGGGGTCCTAATTTATGATTTTTTTGTAATGAGGATAGGGAAAGTGGTGCTAAGATATCTCAAAATTCCTTGAGAGTTTTTTTATTCCTATGCCACACCCCTAGTTTATTCTTCTCATAGTTCCCATAAATTTTGAAACAACATAGTTGGGAAACCATTCATGCTTAGAGGTAGTTCCCTATCATTTCAAATACCACTTTCTTATTCTCCTCCAAAGAGATATCCTACATCATATCTTGATTATCTGATTGATTGACCAATTGAGGGATCGTTATCTAAAAGGCCTCTTAGTCTTTTTATCTCCCTCCATTTTCTTATTTTAACATGTCTTCCCAACATCTCACAAAATATTATTTGATACCCATGGGGTATACCATACTAGTGCCTTCTAAGGGTTCCAATTTTTGAATGTAGTTATTCTACCTTCTATCCCTACATAAGATATGGAAGGTCTTAGTTTTCATATACTCCTCCTTCATCCATCTAATCCTAGATTTTTATTTTAGGTAAACATCCTCCTTACTATTTTACCTCTACATCTAGAAGTTATCTGGACTTGTTCTCTTCCATCCACATTTCCTATATATTGTCATTCTTCTTTTCTAGTTCTATTTTACCTTAGAAGATATTTTTGAAGATGAGTTGATTCCATCTCTTTAAGGTAATTCTGAGCTCTTTCATTTATGCAAGAAAAGGTACATCCTGGTCTCGTATCTATTGTTTGAGGTTGTCCATTTCTTTGTCAAAAAATCATATAGTTCAAGATGTTTCAACCACATTTTCTCAAAATGAAAAGGGGTTCTATGTAGTTACTCATATTGCCTAAGATGTAGGGATGTTTGTTAATTATTAGAACTAAAATTATTGAGCACCTTAGTTTCCATGATGTGATTGTCTTCCATCCATTTTATTGGGACCAAACATATATCTAGTCATTTTAGAATTAGGTCTTTTTCCAACCTTCTATTACTCTAGGTGAACCACCCTTACATATTTTTAAGGTCCTATAAATATTCCCTTTCCACAAATTTATGTAGATTCAGAGTGGTCTTGTCTTTCTCATTCCTTCCATTTTTATCTGAGGTCTCCATTATTGCATTGAAGTCCCCTCTAATTATCCATAAAGTATCCTCCTCAACTTTGATGTTATCCTCTAATTTCTCCTAAGATAGTTCTATTTATTACTTTTTATGAGATCCATATATGTTAACCATAAATAAACTAAGATATGTGCTCTTCAAGATAACTTTACAGATATGAAATTGATTATCAAACTAGGTAATTTCTAGGTTGACTGGGTTAGGATTCCATAGGAGCATAACCATTTCCGTATCATGTTGTTTTATTAGATCTTGTTCTCCTTTTAGAAGAGGCATTTGGACCCCTTAGGTTCCATAAAATTAGCTTCATCATGAAGGGTTTATTTGTTTACTTCTCTCCAAGGGAGTGTCTGCATGTGCTTGAGTCCCTACCCCAAAATCTTCCATAACTTCTTCATGCCTCTTTTTCTTTTTTCTTGGTCCCCCATCCTCTTTCTAAAATTTCCTTTAGAGTTAAGATTCAGAGTTTGAGTGATTCCAGTGTTATCCTCATACATTTATGACTTGGTTTCATCTTCATCATCCATACTTATCTTATTTCATTAATGTCTTGATGCCTCTATTGTGTTATTTCCTTTTGCCTATTTACTTAGTGATAAATTTATTTTTTACTTATTTGGGTTTCTTATACCTGGATCCTCGATAAGATTTGATATATACAATTTGAACCTATAATATTATTTTACGTCTTCCTTTCCCATATTTTTATGTTCATATTGTGGTTGAGTTTCTAAGATAGATTATACTTCAAATAATGTGGATTTTTCATCATTTCCTTTTTTACTTACTTTTAGAATATTTTTCTTGATCATCTTGTCCTTATTCCTAGCAGTGTGGTTTTCTAACTTGATTAATCCTTATTAATCCTTATTTGTTTTTTTATGATATTTATCAATAGTGATATTTTTTGGTAGTTTTGGTCAATATCTAACCAGATGCCCATATTCATGATAGATTCTAAAATGCAATGGGATTTTCTCATAGTCTAGATTTTAAGTCCACTCTATTTCCCCTAATTTTAGATTAATGTTCATTAGTAGTAGTTTTGTGAGATCTAGCTCCTAATATATTCAATCATAGCTAGATATGCCTCTACCATGATGGGGTTTTGATATATCTATTACGTTTACCAATAGTATTAGAAATGGTTTAGAAGAATATCTAGACCATAATCATTGTGGAAAGGCATACATTTGAATTTATACTGGTGCCATGTTGGGTAGTTCCTTTTTATGCTTGAAGGCCATGTACCAGTGATTCATGAATATTTACACATTTTTGAAGAAGTACAATCCTTCATAAGAAATAAAAACAATTTATTCAACCTCATCATTTTTATATAACTAAGATTTTGAATACGGTTTCATTATTATTTCTAATACCTTCATTTTGATGTAAATGAGATCTCAGAAGGAGATTCGAGTAAAAATTTATTCCCTTTGGAATATGGCCACTAAAAGTGTTGAAAAAATTTGACACTATGTTGAACTAATTCTCCAGTATGTTAAATGAATTCACCATTTTCTCTTGAATTCATTATTTGTTAAAAACATTATCATTCTCTTCAACAAATTCCTCACAATCAATGCCAAATTTGCAAATTTTGAAATTGTGAATCTATTTTCCTCTCCTTTTTGAAGCATTAAATTGCACAAAACTAAATTTGTTTCACCTTGCATCCCTTAATCACCTCTCTCTTCCATCTATACATATCTAACCCATGCTATCCAATCATTTTATCATCATTAATTCAAGCAGCCAAATTGACTTCTTTATTTATACTTGCACATCAATAATCCCTAGTCATTTCCTAATCTTTCTTTTTAATCTCCCACACCTATTTATTGGGACTCAACAAATCAAAACATTCATCCTTTCTCCATAAATCTATCACTCACTCAGTCATTAAATAAATCAATAAATCATTGAATCCAATTTAATCTAAGAACTTTATTAATATGATATATCATTCCCACATCCACTCTTATGTACCCTGATTCATGGGGAACTCAAAGCTTGTAACTTCTCTCAAGATATTTCACCCGAATCTATTTCTTGCATATATATATTTTTTGGAGGAAAATCAATCCATCATTGCATAAAATCACAATGTGAAATCATTAACCTAAATGGGTTAATAACATTCATGGGTCAATCTTACATTACATCTCTTCACACATTAGGAGAACTACATCAGCCTGAGGTCTATTTAGATAATGCAGGTAATGGTTAATTACATAGGGTATCTTAGGTCAATTCAACCACCATCATGCATCCAATTTATTATATCCTTTTTTTTACTATCTTATAATTAATATGTTATACATCTCTATCATTTCTTGTAACTATCAATATTGTAAACTTTCATACACATAAAACAAGTTATTATCTTTTATGGATTACAGCTTACCATTATTGAGATATATTATTCCCACATCTACTTGAAAGAATCCAATCATTCAATCTAAAAAGGAGAAATATTCTTTTTCCGATCTATTATCTAGTTTTTATCTTCTAAAAGTTAATTAACTAACACCTAATTTAAATCTTACAAGTGTTTTATCAATTTTAGTACTTCAATTAATTTATGGTAATTGTGTACTCCATCCATTTATGTCATCTTACATCATTTCAACCATTTATCCACACTTTCCCACATAAACACTCAAGGGTAATCACCACATTGATTTT
>JARHVA010001325.1:35000-50000 GCA_037957365.1 Torreya grandis
TTTTAGAAAGCTTTGGCATTGGTTTGTTGTCAAATAAACATCCATAGTCCCAACCGAAATATCTATTATTCCAATCTAGACCTTGATCCACTACTAATCAGACATCCATAGCCCAAATGGATATTACTTTAATGACCTTTTAACGAAAAATACATTTGAAATTTATTTTAAAGATTTAATTTTCTCATTTTTAAAATTCTGCTTTAAAATTCTTTCAAAGGTTAAAAACTAATATAACGTTGTTTATTGATTTGTAGATACTTTTGATTGAAGAACCTTTTCTTTTCTTACAAACTTGAACCCATACAATATTTAATTGTTTTAAGTGTAAGATTAATTTGTAATGCATAACTTGTTACTGAATTTTGAATTAAAATAAAACATAAAATATTTAGAAACAATATTTAATGTGAATTTTAAACTTATTGAGTTCTCCTAAGATTATACGCTTATTAGCATTCCCACACAGGTCATCCAATTTTTGGTTTATCATACATGTAAAAATTTATTTTTTTCAAAAGCTTTTTATTCAATTAAACTACTGCTATGAAGGACTTATTTATTAAATAAATAAATTAATAAATTTAAAAAAAAAAAAAAAAAAAACTACTCCTCAAACTATTTTATCAACTAAAAGTAAATCTACTTATGAAAACATTGGAAATATAGTGAAAGTTCCGTTAAACAGGAAGGGGTGACCGTAAAATTCCAGGCCGGCCGATTCCCTTTCTCAGAGACTGAAAAGAAATAGTGATAAATGTGATTGGTATGCTTCAACAATGCATTACTCTTAAAAAGGAGAAAGTGACGAGACCCAAACGCCATTCGGGCGAGTATTCAAAACATAGGAAAATATATAAATATAAAAATATTGAAATTATTGTGCGATGACATGAGCTACGCTAACCGAGCTCTCACACATTAACATAAGGAGATTAAAAACAAAAAGAAACCCTGAAAACCATTATTATGCGACGTCATGAACTACGCTAACGAAGCTCTCACACATTAACATAAGGACATTAAAAAAACCCCTGCAAACCATTTAACGGTAGACCACGAACACTAGATATAAGAGGCTACGTAGCGAATGTTGGTGTAGTTCATGCCCTTGTAGAGGCCATCGTTCTTGGTTATCACATTTGTGTATCCGGTGGTAAGAAGATCTTCCTGCACGTATGAGAATTTCACATTGCATTTGGCATGAGTAACTTGGAGATTAACCTTCACGGTTTTGCCAGGATCAACTTTCACATGGTAGTTTGCCCCCACGGTTTTCTCAACCTCGACTTCCTTCCCCCACTCAGAATTGGTGCTTGTTTCGAAGGACACCGTAACGGAGGTGCTGGCCACCTCAGGCACTCCCGCGGTGAACGTGGCGGAGATGCCAGTGGTGAAAGACACAGAGTTGCTCCAAGATAAGCTCTTCCTGTCGGTATACGAAAATGACAGCTCCATCTCAGCGGTCTGCCCGGTGCTGTTGGTGGCGGTGTTGGTGGCCAAAACCAGCGGGTGCTCGTCATATATCTCAGCGTGGTCCACGTCGTACACAACGGAATGCACGATGCGGCGGAGCACGGGCTCCTCCACGCTGAACAACGCGGCTTTTTCCAGTGTCCAGGTGCCGGCGTTGAGGCAGTCATTTTTATAGTCGGCGGTGAGCCTTTTGCAATACGCATCGTTGCCCAGACATCGCAACGCCACCGTGTGCTGATCCACTTGCACGGGATGGAAGACCAGGTCCTTATTTGACTTGTCCAACCCATTGGCGGGAGTGTCCGCCCAAATCCAGTTTGGACTGCGCCTCCAGAATGCATCTTGGTATAAGGACTTGATCCGCACATGTCCCTCACCATGGCCCTCTGCGCTGTCCACAGGAAACACTTCGAACCTCACGCAATCGTTGCCGATGTCTGATGCAAAGAACTGCTGGTAGGGGTGTTCTGCCCAAATCGACCCCAGATAAGTCCCGTTGTCTCCTTTAAAGGCAATGTTTTCGGGAAGCGTCGCAGTGGCCATGATAACAAAGATAACAACAGTCAATTGGGAATATGCAACGCTCTAAACATGCTTTCGATCCATACCATAGCCATCTCCTTTTATAGCCTCCTTGCATCGCCTTATCTTCACACCACTGCGTGCGTTCCACACATTTTAATCAATTATTATCTGCACGCCAAAAAGTTTTTCTACATGGGAACGGCTTGAAGCCGATTGTACGTTATTTTATTGTTTTTTTATAAGGGTATCATGAAGACGTGGTGGTGGAGAGCCCGGGCGCAGTTGGGTGATAGGTCCCACGTCCCTTCAGACATGTTAAAAATTTGTTCTTATCAATAACTTTCTATCAATATGTGGAAGGATCATCATTGTCTTTATTAAAAAAATTGACAGATGTTAAACAAAAGGATAATGGTGGTCCTTCCACATGTTGGTAGAAAATTATTGATAAGAACAAATTTTAGGATAATGGTGGTCCTTTCATATGTTGGAAGAATAAATTTTTAACGTGTCTGTCAATTTTTTTAATAAAGACAATGATGATTCTTTCACATGTTAGTGGAAAATTATTGATAAGAATAAAATTTTAACGTGTCTTAAGGGATGTGGGGCCTATCACTCAACTGAGACACGTTAAAAATTTATTCTTATCAATAATTTTCCACCAACATGTGAAAGGACCATCATTGTCCTTATTAAAAAAATTGACAATTTTTTATTTTTATCAATATTTTTCCATTTATATTTAAAAGGATCACCATTATTTTTGTTAAAACATTTATGATTTTTTATTTTTATCAATAATCTTTTATTTATATGTGAAAAGATCATTATTATTTTTATTGAATTTTTTATTCTTATCAATAATTTTCCATTTACATGTGAAAGGATTATCATTGTCCTTATTGAAACATTTTATAAAATTTTACTCTATGTCAAAATCAAGTTCCTTTCTTACATATGGAATACCATTGTCCTTATTGAAACTTTTTTATAATATCTTACTTTATGTAAAAAAAAATTTTGGAAAAGAATAAGAAATATAAGGAATGTTATTATTATAAAGTTCTATTTTTATGTTAAGATCATGTAAAATTTATTTTAAATAATAAAAGAGCATGTAGTGTTTATAATTAATAAAGGTTATATTGTCATAACGGTACATATTGTAATAGAGAGTCTAGTTTATGATTTGATGTTAAAATGTTTATTTTTATTATTTTAAAAATTTTGTAATATAGTTAAATGGTGATTTATGATATGGTAATCTATAAAAAATTATAATATATAAAAGAATTGTATGCTCAACAAACAAAAATGAAATATATTTGAAAGATCACTTTGAATAGGTAAATGTAAAATAAAACTTAATTTGAGTGTTCACAGAATCTCACCGAAGTATCATCAGGGGATTCTGAAAATGGACCAAAACATGTAGAATGGAACAAATATCGTATTATTGTCAAATCTGATTCTTAATTTCACAAAAAATATTTATCAAGTTATAATCAAATAATCTTAATGTGTTCCACCTACTAACCAGTACTTGAATTTTTTCGCATTAGCTTAATTTTCTAACAGATATAAACCTAGATATTTAATGCATTTGAACCTATCATGTGAGCTATTGAAAACTTCCATGACCCAAATGAAAATCAGATTATAAATGAAAATTGTATATTGAGCCACCAGAAGTATAAGGTTGCAATAAAAAATCTAAATTAGCCAAATTGAGTAAAATATAACTTGAAATTGTTTGAAAGAGCATTATAGATTTATATTTTAATGAAATACATTTGTAGAAGGAATGAAACCATTCCCTCGTGATATGATAGTAGTGTAATTAAGCGACAAGAGTAATAGTAATTCATGAGCAAGTACGAGTGCAGGTGGGTGTATCCTGTAATGGGTAAAAGAAATAATCTATTGATGGCGCCTGAAAAACAATAATAAATGATTTCAATTTTTGAATTTATTGGATGATATCAAATAATTTAATCACTCGTTAATAAAAACTAATAACAATATTAAATTATTGGTAGTGTTTCGTAAAATTTATAAAATAACATTGATTTATAACCACTAAATTTTTTTGATTGGTGGTCAACAACAGTCAGGACAAAATAATTACCAAAATGATTACAATAGTACCTAAAAGGCAAATACTAATAAAATATTAGATTGGACTTATTATTGTTTTCTTGAAAAAATATTTATATAAATTCACACTCACCTCTTACACCATCTTTATTTTAAAAAAATGTATGTGAAATGTGAAATTAAAATGATCAATGTTACAATAAATGTGTAATTATATTCATTTATAATTTAGTTTTTTGAAATTTATGAAAGTAAAGTTGTACAACTTTTTGTAAGGGATAAAATGGTCTCTATGATGTTAATTTTATTTTACATTTAGATTTTACAAAGTATAATTATGTTTAAAAGTAGGTTGTACCCATGTAATAATACTTAACAAGGTATTGTATAGTTATTATGTTTAGAGGTATAACCTACAATGCAACGAGGGGTAGTGGTCGATTGTAATGTTTATGAGATGTTAACAATTAATAGTCAAATTTAAATTTGATGTTAATATAACTATCATAAATAAAGTTTGAAGTTAAATTTTATACTTATTTAATCGTGATATTATTTTTTCTTCTTTCTTCAAGAAGGAAATAAAAAAAAAAGATCATATCTTATGCAAATGGTGGAGTTTGAATTCTATTTTTAAAAATATTGATTTGATCTTAACATAATTATTCAATTAGATTGAAATTATTTATAACTAATAAATGGTAGATCTGTAGAGAAAATAATATGCTTGTTAACCATTGTGGTATCTAAAAATCCAAGATAAGCATCCCAATATTTTTTTATCTCTCTTTGTTTTATGTTTCAAATAGATATGATTACAATATACTAGTGGGAATCATTAATCTTGATAGGTATATGAGGATCATTACATGACTTATTACAAAGAGCAATCATCGAGGTTCACATTTTTATAGCTATAACAATTTTTTATACATTTTTATATATTATGCAATGAATAAACTCAAACCCATATAATATATAATTAATGTTTCACATGATCGTATAGCTATAGGTTAATTATTTTATAAGTTATTTTCTTATTTTGACTTAAATGTGTGTGTACACACACACATACATATAACGATAATATAGTTATTAATTATCGTATAATATAATATTTATTTTAGAGCTTTCTCTTTATAATCCTTGAAGAACCTATGTTATATATATCATTATTATATAGATTCTAAATGTGAAAATCAATATGAGGGATATAGGCCTTACCAAAGCTTAAATTTGATGGCTAGCTTGCTTATCATGAATTTTTTGATGATGATTATCTATTCAACATTTTCCTTAGACTCTTAATACAATTTATAGTAAAAAGAAAAAATATTCACACACACACACACACACACACATCTATAGTTTTGATGATTTGTCTAAAAAAATTATCTTCCCTCGAATATGGTTTCCTATAAAATCGATTGTATCATAATCTAATAAACATAAATATAACTATACAACCATAAAATTTAGGCCATGTACCCCACTATTTTCATGATGATAAGTTTACATTATTCATTTTAAATAATAACATTAAAAAAAAAAAAATTAATAAATAAACTAATATAGTATAAATCCATATGTTTCCTAATTAATATTATTGTAAGTATAAATTATATACTTAATGTTATACATGACTTGAAAGGTAATAGGTTTAATATTCAAATTTTGACATAATAAGGGAAATTGTGCATAAAAGGGATAAAGTGTAAATATGAAGATATAATAATAATTCACCAAAAATGAATGGCTTTTTATATGCATATAAATATGTGTATCATAAAATTATTTTTTGAAAAATTAGATTTAATATTAATAAGAAATACATCTACTCATAAACATTATAAATAGATAAGTTTTTTAAAATAATATTTTATTTCACATAAATATAAAATTAAATATCACAAAAGCCAATGCTAAATAATGATATTTAAAAAATCTGAAAAAAAGAGGTATATCAAAACTACAAACTACAACCACATAAATAATATTAAAAAGTAAAATATTTTTTTGAAATGTAAATCAATTTTTAGAAAACAATAAAAATATTAATATAAAAATTTTATTCGTTAAATTTAGAATTCCAAAAACTTCAATTATCAAATTCTACACGATTTCCTAAATAATGGATCTCCTCCAAAAATACTAATAAAGTAACTAGACTATAACATATCAAATATTAAGGAAAGGGATTCGTTTTGTGGCATGTGCTATAGCATAGAAAAGTTAATCTTCCTGAATAATTGTGCTAATAAAACGTTTATATATATCAACATAATCGATGAGTCTTGAAACATCAAGCTTCCGTAATAATTGTGCTAACAAAACGTTTATATGTCTCAACATTATCAATGAGTCTTAGAGAAATTATTAGATACGGTATATTGTCCTCGAAAAACTAAATGCATTGAAATTTGATTCAAGTCTTCCTCACAAGTCACCATCTCCTGTGCTGGCGAATGCAGTCGTAAACAGGGAGACGATGCTTTATATATAATAATTGACCAGGCCTATCTGCGGGGCTGGGCTAAAAGTGTAGGCGATGCTTCATATATAATAGTTATTCGTTCATTCAAAAAGCTGATGGTTTTATAATGCCTGGTATGAGTCAATCCATATGGGTTATGATTTGTGGTCCGGGAACTGTCACGTACATAGCTTGCAATGAATAGCGTCCACCCCATATAACATATATGTCATGTTGCATATGATCGTATAATTATTTTATAATTAATTTTTTTAATTTAAACTTAAAAGTATGTATGTATGTATGTATATATGTATAATGATAATGTAGTTATTAATTATTGTATAATATAATATTTACTTTTGGAGCTTTTCTTTTATAATCCTAGAAAAAACTATGTTATATATATCATTCTTATATAGATTATAAATGTGAAATTCAATATGAAGGATATAGGACCTACCAAAGCCTAAATTTGATGGCTACCTTATCTATCATGAATATTTTGATGATGATTATTTATCAAACATTTCCCTTCAACTATTAATATAACTCATAGTAAAATAAATAAATATTAGTGCATGCATATGTGCGTGCACATGCGCACACACTCGCATGCATGCACGCGCGCGCGCACACACAAGCACACACAATTTTATAGTTTCTGATAGTTTGTCTAAGAAATTTATCTTATCTCTAATAGAATCTCTTATAAAATTGATTATCTCTTAGGCTAATAAATGCAAATACAACTATACAAACATAAAATTAAAAAAAATTCCCCACTATTTCCATGATGATGAATTTACAAAATTCATTTTGAATAATAATATTAAAATTTTATATTTTAATAAATGAACTAATATAGTCTATAGCTGTATATTTTCTAATTAATATTGTTGTAGATATAAATTATATACTTAATGTTATATAGAACTTAGAAGGTAATACGTTTAATATTTAAATTTTGACATAATAAGTGGAATTGTGAATAAAAGGGATAATGTGTAAATATGGAGATATAATCATAACTCCCCAAAAGTGAGTGTCTCTTTGTATGCATATAAATATGTGTACTATAAATTTATTTTTTGAGAAAGTAGATTTAACATTAACTCAAAATACATTTACTCATAAACATTGCAAATAAATATGAATTTTCAAAGAAAATTTTATTTCACATAAATATGAAAATAAATATCACAAAAATATAAAGGAAAACAAGGTTAGATAATAATACTAAAAGAACCTAAAAAATATGAGGTAAATCAAGACTATAAACACAACTATATACATGATACTAAAAGAGTTAAACATTTTTTTCAAATTCAAATTAGTTTTTAGAAAACAAAAAATAAAATAATTTTAATTTTAATTTTGTTATTCATTAAATTTAGGGTTCTAAAAACTTCAATTATCAAATTTTACATGAACTCCTAGATAATGGATCTTCTTCTTCAAAAATACTAATAAAATAACTAAACTATAGCATACCAAAATTTAAAGAAGGGGTTTCATTTTGTAGCCTATATTATAACATATAAACATTAATATTCCTTAATAATTATGCTAATAAAAAATTTATATATATCAACATTGTCGATGAGTCTTGAAAAATCAAGCTTCCTAAATAATTATGCCAGTAAAACATTTATATGTATAAACATTATCGATGAATCTTGATAAATCATTATTATTAGAAATGGCACATTATTTTTGAAAAACTAAATGCAATGATTTTTTGATGAAATATATCTAAATAATAATAAAAATATATAATATACAAATAATTCACAAAAATAACAGGCAGTATGGAAGCATACCTCAAGCCAAACTAAACCAAGCCTACGAACTAGTCACAATAGAAAACAATATTGCTAGTCCTAGCCTAGGAATGAATTATCACAATAGCATAAATAAAAAAAGAAACATAATTAAGTTGCTAGTACAAGACCAAAAGGCAGAGGATTCATATCATTTGGATCCCAACCTAAGCTAGGCAAGTCATTACCATCTAGAATTGGCTACCAACTAGAAGCCTGAGTAGTGTCCTTATCATATTCATGTTGTTGAGTAGGATAAATAACAAGAAAGAGATTAAAAAGACTATTTCAGATAATCTAGACTTATGTCGCTAAATTGGATGGTAAATAATCTTTGAAAATGAATAGTATTTAGGTTCCATGTAGTTAAACGTGGAGAGTATGGTAATAATTTGTATCTATTCCCCATTTATTATATTGAAGAGAATTTAAAATTATAAATTTTTGAATAATGTAGGCATATTCTTGATATTTTGTTTTAGTTGGACTATAGATAAGTCCAAATTATCTAAAATAGTCCCTCTGGGGAAATTATCTAGCATGTTTTCTTGACCTCCATGAGGTACCCCCTAAGCAAATGGATCTTTAGGAGGAGGAAGAGTACCACATCCATCCATCCCAATAGGGGAAGGAGGTGGGGGTTACTAACCTCACTATTGTCTAGGAGGAGACATATGTTGATACAAAGTATCACTATGAGAATGGTGTTGAGAATGGTTATATCGGTGATCACCTCTAGGAGGTGGACTACCATTTTTTATAGTAGATCTTTTATCCCTAGGTGGGGAAGGAGGAATCTACACCATAGTATAAGTAGCATCTCTTCAATGAGTGATAAGGTCTGAAAGATGGATAAGCTCTATGACTACTTTATTATCCTGTACTTGAATCTATAAAATCACATTGGAAATAAAGGAAGATTTGTTGAATGCAAAAAAAAATACAATCGGAAGAAACATTGCTAAATATTGCATTATTTATTTCTTTCCATAACCAAAATATAATCTCCACTCTGAATGTATGTCAAACTTGCGTGTATTTAAAAGTTAAGGTAGGTTTATCTCTAAGAAAGATATGCTACCACTGAAATAAATTGAGATGGAAAGGCCTAAAAAGGTCATGAATCCACATCCAGACCCATTAGGCTTTTGATCAGTGACAAAATAAATGAGGGAGCATTTCTATATGGCTAGAAAAAGAATATTTGGGGTGGAAAACTCCTAAATTCATAAGCCTTATATCTATAGGTAAGCCCTGATATAGCGTAAACCAAGCAAAGTGAGCTAACATAGGCTCAAAGCAAGCCTCCTAAACTATTTGAAAGTGAAAGCACTAGGTATGAACTAAAGAATGAAAACCCCAGAGAGAATTAATCTTGTCCACCATATGCATGTGAGATGTAAACCATCTATAGCCAATTCGGGGAGAGTAATTATGAAACAAAGTTTTCACATACCATTTTTAGTCCTTTCACCAAGGATGAGCAGAAATAATAGATATTTTATGTTGTATTGAAGGTGGAACAACATTAAGGGTTTCTTCATAAGACTCTCTATCATATTTGTCTAACAAGAATTTGGTTTTCACCTCTTCCCAAGATAGCCAAGAATGATATTGTTTACAAAGGATGTCTTGGACAATATGAATGCCTATACAAAACAACATGAGAGAATTGATCCATGAATTCTCAGTTAGGGGGACTTCATTAAAATTGATTACAGGTGACCACCATATAGAATGCATGTTAATGGATAACCCATCTCAGAACCCTGAGCCATTCTAGAGAAGTCATTATTTGATTTTTTTGTGTGCTTTCTAGATACTTTTAGCAAGAAAGGACCCTATAATTTGAACAAGGGTTTTGATGATGAGAAAATTGTAAAAAACAAGTATTTTAAAAGATTTTTTACCTCTAGAAAGGCCTAAATAAATGTAGTGTCAAAACAACACCTTCCAAGCTTCCTTTCCTTCAATGGATAGCATAATCCATTTGGCACATAAGGCAACTCCTTAATGAGAAACATTGATGAGACCCATACCTCCAGCATCCCACAAGAGGCAACAGTATTCCCAAGCAACTATTTGGAAACCATGTCCATGAGAATATTGGCCCAAAGAAAGTGCCTAAAAATCTTTTCAAGTTTTTGGTAAGAATTCTTTGAAGGCACCCAACATAAAGAGTAGTAGACATGGGTAGTCACAAGCACTTTCAAGTAGATTTGAAATTGTCCTGCTAACAATAAGGGATTAGTAACCCAATAATCTAGCTTCTCTTCCACTCTAGCAACAACATATTGCCATAACATGGGTGGAAGGGACTCAACATCAAAAGGAATGACAAGAAACTTGAAACTTTCATCATGTTGAATCTAGGCCCACACATACTTGCTAGCCCACTTCGGTAGGGGGAGGTATGACTACCTATAGCATCTAGTTTTTTGCCATTGGATTCTTGAAATAGAAGCAAGGTAGAAGGTATTGAGACACTACAAGGCATTGTCTACATTATCTTCTTCTTCAGTAGTAGTAAGGAAAGAATTATTAACAAAGTGGTCATTCAATAATTGCATATCTTCCTGAGGGTTTTTTGTATTTAGAGGGAGATTATTCCTTTGACAAGTCCTCAAGCTTGGGAATTAATAAGAATATATATAAAACCCTCTTTTGTAAGCACATATAGGGCATGTTCCAAAGGGCATCCTTCGTGAATAGACTAAAACAATCCAAATTATTTCTACATAATTCTATTAATAAAAAGGATGGATGAGGCATCTGAAAAAAGCATGTGGACCATTTGGATGAAATTTGGACCAAACCCCAGGGTTTTAAGCATGTCCACAAGATTAAAGGCTGCTAAATACAATCATAAGCTTTTTCAATGTCAATTTTTATGAACATACATTTTTTATTAGATCTCCTAGCATAGTCCATTTCTTCCCAAATGATAATAATATTGTCTAATATATACCTACTTTTGATGAGTCCTATTTTCTCAAGGTGAATAATGTGTGGTAACATATTATCCAATTAGATCATCAATGATTTATTTATAATTTTGTAATAAACCTTTAGAAGGGTGATCAGTCACCAATTATAGATCAAATCAAGATCCCCTTGCTTAGGTATGAATTTAATGTTTCCTTTATTTATATTCATCCCTAAATAATGTTTTTGAAAGGCTTCTTGATAGACATGGTGTAAGTCAGAACCCACCAAGTCTCAGAGAGTTTTATAAAATTCATAGGGGAAGTTATGAATGCCTAGAACTTCATCATTCACCATATGGGCCACTACCTTTTGTAGATCATCCACTATGAGGATCCTATCACACATAACTCACTAAGAAAGATTGAATTTGCATGGCACTACTATGAGACACAACTGAAGGGCTATGTCATGCTCTTCGATGGATGCTTGAGATTTGAAAACCTATTGATAATGGTGTATAAAAGATTGTATAATTTATGGTGTCTTTGATAATCTCTTACTACCCTTAGAGATAGCCTGAATTTACTACTTCAAGTTTTTAGCTCTAAGAATTTAAAATAACTCATTAGAGGCCTTGTCCCTTATCCTAAACTAGTGAAGTCTAGCTTTGATTTGAACTCCCTAGGCATTTTAGTTATCTAAAATATGGATGCAATACTGTAAAGAAGAGACTCTAACCTATAATATCTCATTGAAGGGATATTTTTCTAGGGCTGAAGCCACATGTGCTTTGAAGAAGTAGAAGAGTAAGAGTGTCATCAAACTTTATCAAGTTGATATCCATAGAATTTTTGGAAGTGAGAAGATCTTCTGATGGAGTCATTCCATAAGATAATCTAACCAAAATCCTAGTTCAGACAAGGATCCAAATTCCAAACTCTATGAATGTGAGCCATAGTGGGCCCATGCATGAGTAAAGAGGTATTGAGGAATAATTGGGATTTATTAACCTTAGGTTTCATGAGATTCCATGTGATTCAAAACCAAATGAGGGAATGATAAAAAATCCCAAAATTTGGTAGTGGCTACACCAGAGGAGAAAACCTATTATTGAAGGAAAAATATGATTGAGTAGACATCATTACCTAATCAGGGCATTTTAAAATCCAAGTAGGGCCATCCCTAAGATTGATCCAGGTGTAATACAGTCTTTATATAGGATGGTGGATCAATTTTCGGTCATAAAAGCCCCATTTAGTACACATACAATACCATGACTCCATTTCACAAACTTCCCAATGTATTGACAAGTGGTCCACTTTGTCTTTGGGAGATGGGACCATATTAAAATCACCATAGATGACCCAATGAGCATCATGGAGATCCTTTGTAATCCATCACCATAAATGAGTATTCTCAAGGGCATAATTTGAGGTGTAAATATTAATAAATCCAAAGGTGTGCCTTTTAATGTTAAAAAAGGACCAAATTAATTGGTTGTTGGGGTCCACTCTAGATTACACTAAGTGCATTCTCCACCTTGGAGAAATAAATGTGATCACATCATGACATATTGCCTCATGATTAGTATGAATAATTATACTATCATATCAGATAGATTTATGACCACCATCAATAAAAAATCTACCACCTTCATTTCTTGTAGACAAAGAATGTCCATCTTAGGAAACTTCCTTATGAAATTATGCACAATAAACTTGAATTTTGTGTCTAAAATGCCCACTATTGACATTTAAAAAACCATCTAATTATACTTATTTCCTCATAGAATATTCAACCTGAAACTCTCCTTCCTCTGACTCTTTTCACCTCCTAATATGGATGTGAGATCATTTGGGTGCATCCCACAGAGTAAGAATTGGTAGAGAGGTTGGCTACAAGTCTATAAAACCAAAAGAACTGGGTTGAGAATCCCTTAGACCATGAGATAGAACATTGGTAGTAAGAGGGGTATTTTAGACCCTAGGTTTATCTATCACTTTCATAGCTTTAGCTTGTGATTGAGAAGGATCTTTCTTAGTAGGAACTTGGTCTTGTGGGACATTACTTGTTGATAGCTTACCTCTTTTGTAATTTATTAAATGTGAGCACACATATTTATTACAGTTATTCTTCTTAGCTACCATAGTTTAACCATCCTTACATGTTTTTTTTACAATGTCCAAATAGGGCTTAGGAGACGAGATTAAGTGATTGGGAACATTGTTATAGGCTAGCTAAAAGGGGATAGTCCTAAATTTTATGGTCGTTTTCCTGGCAGTGAAAGCAAGTATTGGGAAAATTGATATATAAAACATGTTGTGAGTGTCTCAAATCACCAAATTGAATCTACATAAACTCTTTAAGGTCCTGAGAAGTGTCTACCTCTAAACAAACCCATTTATGTGGCCTAGCAGAGTAAAACCTACTTTGCTCATGACAAACAACCTGACCTATAAAAGAAGAAATTTGGTGAATAAAATGCAATAGGGGAGGAGACCTAGGAATTCTACTCAAATTGGGACCATAAAAGTAGTGTGATCAAATACCACAAAGTCTTGTGTCCAAGGGGAGAGAACCATGAGTTATTTACTAACATATCATGTGGCTGACTTGTTAGGAATTAGTCCTAACATGATTATAATATTCTATGAACAATATATTATTAATATTAATATATATTATATAGATTAAAATATTGTATTGAGTGTGAGAAATAATTATTTGTTATAAATTGAGTTATTATTCAACTCACGTAGGAATTAGTATGAGAGGTATTATGGATGTTGATATGAGAGAATCTTGGTTGTTACAACAATCATCTTAGTTTAGTGAGAGTAGTTTGAAGGGTAATTATAGTTTGCTCTATATATGTCTCTAAATCTTATAATTGAGATATGTTATTAAGATTGACTAAAATATATTGTGCTCTGCACATTGACCATTAATGGGGTAAAACCCAATAGTGGTATCAAAGTAGGTATCTGACCTCTTTGAGCATAGTGCTTCATCCACTCATTATTTTAGTACACAACACTATGGTTATGATATGCAAACCATGAAAAAAATGCCATCACTATGTTTTTTCAACCTTCTTGCATATTGCCACTAGTTTAGTAGTGTAGACCATCTTTAACCCTATTGGCATCACCATCCACTTGCATCTCCCTTCTCTTTCCATTCTGTCTACTCTCTACACTATTTACACCCATTTTATTCATAGTCACATTCACACACACACACACACACACACACACACACACACACACACACACACACACACACACACACACACACACACACACACACACACACACACACACACACACACACACACAATATTGATGGAAAATTGAAGCATTAATTGCAAAAAAAATAGACCTACAAAGAATACAAATAAAGAAGTCGTAATTGCATTGGATTAAAGGATTTCAATAGATTGTATTTCCTCTTCACGACTCTAGATCTACTCTCTATTGCATGTAGTGATTGATTTGAGAATATTGATATCATCATAAATGGCACACTCTTCTACTATAACATATCTGCTTAGCATTGACAATCTACACTATGATCTCATTATTTGAGGGCTAGACCACAATCAATCCATGCATCTACCTATTCCCTTTTTAGAATTGTAGACCTCGAGCTTATATTACAATTTATATAGTGTCT